>VDFB02114178.1:0-43249 GCA_007258455.2 Sequoia sempervirens
GCCACTACCACTACCAACAACTGAAGGTGAAGACCCTAGAGGAATTTTAGGCCTGGAAGAACTCGAATCTACAACTCGACGCAAGGCTGCCATCTCATCTTTTTGCTTCTTTTTTAACTCTTTTTGTTGCTCAAAGGTTTCCAATTGCACTTGCACTTCACGCATTACCTCAATAGGGACCTTTGTGCAAGGATTAGCATCTCGGCAAGGTATACATGCAAGGTGGTATTTCAATCTATTAATGCCACCCCCAAGAAAAAGAGTTTCGCAATGAAAACATTGTATTTCTCCTTTTTTTTGCCCAGGGGTAACAATGGCATGTTTCCAACAAGGATCTCTTTTACCTTGAGACATGGTGAAATTGAATATGATGGAGACAATTTATAGATATATATTATAAACAATGCTGCAATAACACATAAATTTTAAAAAATTAGCATTCAAAGTATAATTTATAATAAAACTAAAAAACCTAGGGTTTGCAAGTTTGCAACTATAAAACTATTTTTTTTTTTGCAAGAATGCCTAGGGTTTGTTCAACAAAAAACTTAAAGTCTTAAACACACACACCTAGGGTTTGTATTTATTTGTAACTTGTTCTTTGTTCACTAAAACAAAATAGAAAAAACAAAGAAGAAAAAAAGAATAGAAAATGAAGTTTTGGTTAAAAAAAACAAAAAAACCTTCAAAACTCAAACATACCTCTTCAATCTTCTTTGAAATCAATAGAAATCTCTTTCCAATCCCTTGTAGACTCCTCTAGATGCAGCAAAATCACCTACGAACCTGCACAAATGCGATTCAATAAGCATTTGGTGCTCAATCTCTTTGCTGATTTTCCTTCAATGCAAATGTGTTTTGGCTCTCTTCTCTCTTTTTTCTCTCTTACTTGCTTGAAAATGAAATGAAGTGCCTTTTGGAGGAATAGAGGCAAGTATAAAAACAAAAAGAAAAAAAAAATGAAACTTTAAAATGTGTTTTTTTTAACACACATGCCCACAAACTGACGGCTGAGTCTTTGGCTCGGGACTCGCCGAGTCTGGCGAGTCTCGCGAGTCTCGCGAGTCTCGGCGAGTCTGGCGAGTACTCGGCAGCCGAGTCCCAAAGACTCGCCCAGCCTCACTCGCCTCGGGACTCGCCCAGACTCGCCGAGTCTAGGCGAGTCTTGTAACACTGGTTTCAACCATATGTATCTGGTGACTACTAAAGAACAAAAAGCCTCAAGAATGAGGCCATGCTGGTAGTTGTAAACAGTTTGAGATTTGCCAAGGAACTTTCCAAGTTTAAGAAATAAAAATGTCATTGTTAAAACTACAAGTAGAAGTTTTTGTTCATAAATATGGTGCTGGTAGACATAATATAGTGAGTTGTGTGCAATCTGATGTTTGTGTGATCAATTTGCCTATATCATGGCTGAGCCAATTGAAATCCTGTGATGTGTTAAAAGTTCTTTTGACAAGCTTGACAAAGTCTGTTATATTTGACCAATTTTCTTGTAAAATTAAGTTTCCAGACTTTGCTAAAATTGGTCACATATTTGAGCATTTGTTTAAATTTAAGTTTTCAGACTTCGCTTTAATTATGACTATGTCTATAATGTATTAATGGCCTTTTAAAACTCTTTCTAGGTCTTTCAGTGGGTCTTACTAAATTTTCCTCTATCTTTTTAATTTTGATTTAGCTGGACCAATTAATACAATTTTCTAATCTTTAGGCATCTATGGAAGTTATTTTATTTCATGCTGTGGTTCAACTTGTTGGTTGAAAATTTTGTATACCTTGAGGATATGCAAAATTGTGGTTTCAGCCACAGTGTGTGAGATAAATTCTCCTATTTTCAAAGGGAAGGCTCCCCCTTTTCTGTCTATTTTAGCAATTCAGAAATACACTCTAACTATAAATCTATTCTAAATCTGGGTGAAACTCTGTATTTTTCTCTTTTTCCAGAAAAGACACTTATTCTTTTCTCTTGTTTTAGAAAAGAATCACAGCTGAAAATATAAATGATTTATGAAGTAAACAAATAAAGAAGCAAAGTTTCCATAAAGGCACAAAGTCCTCCGTTGCTCCTCCGGGACGGGAAAACAAATTGAAAGCACAAAGTCTTTGACAATTTACTCTCCTATCAACCTTTTTAGATAATTTTCTGGTAACTAAGTACAGTATGTAGCAGCTCAAAATAGAAAATAAAAGCAACACAAAGTCTGCAAGTTACCCCCTTTGTTTGAGCATTGTATAATAGCTTCAAACGTGACAAACAACTCAAAGTTTGTAGTATCAAATCTGAAAACCATTCTAAAACTCCAAACGCAATAAGCAGCTCAAAGTCTGCAGAATTGAGTTTGAATCCCTCTTGTATAACACCACAAAACTCAATCAATTCCAAATAATGTCGTCACATCACAATCTGTACCAACACAAAGTTTGGAAGCAATTTGTTTTCTTTATTGATTGCAATCTGATTTACATCTAAACTCAAAGTCTTAGAATGCATACACAAATTGGCAGAATTTTGTTGCATTGCCAAAAGATAAAAAATTACAATGGACCCTCTCAAGTATTTATAGGAGAGAGGTCTGGAGAAAAAGGTGGGAGGATCTCAACAAACTTGAGGAAATCTCTCAACCGGTAACTAATTGCAATTGACTTATTCAAAATTACAATCCAAATTGTGATTTGTTTTGTAAGAACTTACATATAATTACATTTTTCAAAACTGCAAGAAAAGAACTCTTGTAATTGCAAAACTTGTTTTTACATATACTTTGTCGAAAGTAAAAATACATAAAACAACCTAATATTTTAATTTGTCTCATTCCTATCTTTGAAAGATAAGAACTTGCTGATGATCATCTGCAACTCATTTGGATCGGGGCCTAGTGTGTTCTTGGCAACAACAATGGTCTTCATGATAACATCATGATCTCCGACTGTGACCTCTCTGTGTTCTTCAAAAGCAGTTTGCATCTTATCAAAGATTGTTCGATGATTGACGAACTTGTGGATTGAATCCATGAAGAACCGATCTGAATCGAACTCTTGGTGAAGATTTGCAGTAATCTGAGAAATAACATCATTGGTTGTAAGCAATTATCTTTCATAACTTAACGCTGTGCAAGGGATTTTCTCAAAGCTAGAAAGGATATCCTGCTGTACTTCATCTTTTTGTTTGTTAGAGAAGAAGGTTCCTCCGTCATCGAACAGGAATCTGTAAGGCTAATGAAAAATGGTGGAGAATGAACGGTGAAGACGAATTCAGGTCTTGATGGAGTGATTACAACCAAAAGCAACGCTTTGTCTTCTTGAAACAGCAAGATAGAAAGATTTTTAGCTTGGATTTGGAGTCATGTCTAAAAAAGTTTAACTTTTGAGCCTTTTTTAAGTATTTCGGGTTTTTCAATAACTTCAGCAATTTTACAAAAGGTAGTCGGAATTTCTGGGGCATTTAGCAATTTTTATAATTGCAATTCTGGCTACAAACCCCGACTTGCAATGGATAAACAAAAACCCGAATTACTTTGAAGGAGCATCACTTTTTGTTTTTGTTCATATTTTCAAAGAAATGGGAATGGGATTATGAAAGGTTATGGAAGACATGAGAACGGAATGAAGGATGTGAAAGAAAGATGAAAGAGGCCGAGTGAAGTGAAGGATATTACGGATGGAGGCCAGAGAAGCGATGGTGCGCAGAAAAACCGGAAACATGTTTCACAGCCAAAAATCGTTATTACAAATGGCATTGAAGTGTAAGATCTTAATAGCAAAGCGTTTAAGCGATAAAGGTGTATGGAATAAAAGAAACAATTTTTTAATGAATAGGTGAGATGAAGGAAAGAAGAAGTCGCAGCGTAAAAGAAAGCAGTTCTCGGCTCAAAACATATGAAAGAAAAGTGAGTAAAAGGCCCGAATCGAGAGACATCAAAATATAAGAAAGAAAAGCAGCGTTTTGAAGAGCACATTTTGATCATAAACAAACTTCAGTTACCACGGTTCCTCCACAAGTAGATTTCAAGCGATTTCCAACTGAATCGAATTTCACGTCATTACAAATGTCGAATAAAGACCTTTTAAAGACTTTACAAATGTTTTAAAATGAAAATCGGGTTTAAATCATTACAGAGTCAAAATAAGTGAAATCGAGATTTTGAGAACTAAGTGACTTTGATGAGAAAATCAGGATTTTCATGAGAATTTGCAAGTGATTTTTATTAAAATCGGGCTTTTTAAATGATATTGCAAATGCTTTTGCAAAATCGTGGTTTTATAAACATTTAACAAGCACTTTTTACTTGAAATCGGGTTTTTTTTATCTAATGGCAATTGACTTAAAGTAAATCGGGCCTTTTAAATCATTTAACAATTTTATTTTTTGACAAAAATGAGTATTTTTAGAGAACTTAGAAGAAATTGGACTTTTAGACAACTAAAGCAATTTCGGAACTTTTTTAAGTTTTAGCAATTTTGCTCTTAAGCCAAAATTTTCCTACTTGCTGAGTTGCCCAAAAAACCCGAAATGGACCAAAAATACACTAAAAATGACTCAGAATTTCAAGAAAACAGAGAAGAATGCGTAAAAAGTGGTAACCCAAAGGACTACAGACTTAAAATTGAGATTCGCTAATCTTTGCACCTCGTAATGCATGCCTTAGAGAAGAAAATCTTCAAATTTTATCAAAAATTTGATTGGTTATCCAAATTTTTAAACAAGTCAAAAATTCAGGATAACAGCTGGCTCCGACTGGGGATCTGCCTTTAATTGTAAAAACAAGCAATGGTAGTAGAATCCAGAATCTCGAAGTGGGTTTAGTATCCATTGGGTTACGGAGTCAAGCAACAAAGACAGAAAATGACAAGGATGACACAATTGACGCAAAGCAAGCTTACGAAAACATGACACAAAAATTGTGCAAATGCACTTATTGAAAAGATAAAAACCTACCTAATTGAAACTAGCGAAAAAATGGATGCTTCTCAAATGAAACCATTTACTGGTTCTGCAAAATAGCTGCCCTTCTGCAACAATTTACAGTATCTTGCATGGTCACAAGCATCTTTGTATAGATGAAGCATGAACAAAGGTATTAGAACTTGATGCAATACTCCTTGGAAAAGAT
This sequence comes from Sequoia sempervirens, assembly GCA_007258455.2. Lineage (NCBI taxonomy): Eukaryota > Viridiplantae > Streptophyta > Pinopsida > Cupressales > Cupressaceae > Sequoia > Sequoia sempervirens. The sequence continues at coordinate 5,115 of VDFB02114178.1, forward strand.
GAACAAATTCACTTTTCTCTTGAAATGAATCATATGTACTGCTGCTCTGAAATGGATTTTTGAAACCAGACTTCTCTTGCTCAGCTGCAACTGCTTCTTTGATTTCTTTTTGAAATATATTTTCATGTTTAGGTATAAGTGAAACCTCTGATTTCTCACTGGTTTCCAACCAAACAAGATGTCTTATGGGGCATCCCCTTAATTGAACAAAAAATAAATTCTTCTTATTAGCTACTGCAACTTGAACAATTGGTTTTTCAACCATGACAACCTCATGCTGAATGGAAAGATCTCCTTCATGTGATTCAAATGAAAACATGACTGCATTGCATTCTTCAGTATGTTGTTTATAACCTTCTGATTGGAGAGAATCTTCAACAAGATTTGAACAAAATTCTTCTATAGTACTCATGAAATGATCTTCATCAAGTTTTGGGATAGATCTCTTATGCATAACATGTTCTATTTCATCCTTAGAAGAACTTTCTTGAGAACCTTAATAAAAATCAAAATTTCCAGCTTGGAAAATAGACTCTTGATTTTCTGACTTACGGGATACTGGTTTGGCATCAAAATTTGAACAAAAAGATTCCATCTCATCCCAAAACTTATCCTCTTCAATATCTTCTTTGCTCTTTTGAATAGAAACGCTGAACTTTGTTTCATGACAACTTTCATCAAAGTCTCCATACTCCAAAATAGAATTATCTTTATGTTCTAAAACTGTTGTTGATGCTGCTTTGAGTAGGTTTTCTTCATCTTTCTCCACAAAAGAGGGCAATTCATCAAACCAAACTATAGGGACCTCATTTTTATCTTCATAAACTATCTTTTCACATCCCATGACATGATTGTCCTCCTTCATCAACACCTTTGAAAGATGGTCTTCAACCTCTTGTGTATTGTTCATGGTATTCGATATGGTCTTTTCTTTTTGTTCAACAACTTTCTGGAACTGCATAAACCAGATTTGAGAGTCGCCAGCTATGTCTGCTTCCTTCTCTTGGAAGAGACCAGCAAGATCACTTTGTGCAAGATCAGAATCCTCCACTGCTGAATTTGTTGGTGGTGCCTCGAGAACAAGCCCTTCTGGTGTTGAAGATAACTTTTCTTGATTCTCATCAGCAAAATTATGAGCAGCAAGTAGATATGGTCTTCTTCGAACGCCTTCTTCATAAGGGGAAGACAATACACCTTGAGCTAGCTGCCTTTTAAGAGCAAGCAACTCATTTGCCAACTTTTGCACCATGGGATTCGTCCTTGTGTTGAAATAAAATGAATCCAAAGAAGAAGAACCACTAGGTTCTATCCTTATCTGCCTAGCAAGAATGAGATCGTGTTCAATTTCTGTCGCCAGGGTTTGCGCAATTGCAAGAGTAGCTGGAGCTGGTCTTCTCAATAAGAAACCAACCTCGGGTATTTGAGCATTTTCAAAGAAACATTTCAAATTCTCAGCTGTAGGTTGAGCAACAGTTGGAATTCTTCGTGTCAGCTTGTTGAAGTGAGCAATGAACTCGCGCATAGGAACGTGAGATTCCTTCTTCAACTGGGTGAGCTGAGCCAACAAAGCATGAGCGTTTTCAAGAGGCTTGAACCTTTCTTCAAACTTGGCTATGAGAGTTGCCTAGTTTGTGATGGTATGTGGTGCCAAATGATAAAACCAATCTGCAGCAACACCTTGGAGAGTCTCCACAAACAGCCTTACAGATACATCTTCGTATTCAACACCATGAACTCCACAAGCACTGTAGAAAGCAGCAACATTCTCACCAGGATGTTGTTGTCCATCACCAAAGAACTTGGGGAAGTTCTTCCGTGAGCCTTCAGGAAGAGCATGTAGGGGTAGAGCTAAATTCAACGGACCAAAAGCATTTCCCCAAGGACTTTGAGCAGCCATTTACATGTCCTTGGTAAAAGCTTGAAAAACTTACAAGAACATAAATTACAATGAATAGGATACCGGTATACTTCAAAAGAAAGCGTGAGGCTTTTGAATGTGTATCGTATCCCCAGCAGAGTTGCCAAAAACTGTTGGTTGAAAATTTTGTATACCTTGAGGATATGCAAAATTGTGGTTTCAGCCACAGTGTGTGAGATAAACTCTCCTATTTTCAAAGGGAAGGCTCCCCCTTTTTTGTCTATTTTAGCCATTGAAGCATAAATCTGCAAAAAATCGCAAAAATCGCGATTTTTAAAAAATCTGCACTGCTCCCGATTTTTTCCCCCAAAAAATCCCGATTTTTTGGGTTTCGTTGACCCTGCGAAAAATCGTTGAAAATCGTGTTTAAATCGTGATTTAAATGTCAAAAAAATCGTTAAAAAATCGCGGAAAATCCGAAACCCTAAAACGCGCGAAAAAACCCAGAAAAATGTGTGTTTTTTTGTTATTAATAGGTTCGCGCCAGTCGTTATTTTCACAAATCGAAGCCGCCTTCGAGTTTTCACGACACGGGAAGTTTATGCAAGTGCTGCGAAAGGAGATTGGTGGAGTTTTGAGCACCCGATTGTCTGCAAAAAATTCACGCGAAGTCGACCAGGGTCTTTTCAATTCATTTCTTTTATATATTCATTGCTTTTACATATTCTTATCTATCATATTGTGGGGCATATGCGTAAATCTGGGAAACATCAGAAGTATTTTTTAATATTTTTTTTTTTCAAATCCGATTTTTTCCCGATTTTTTCACGATTTTTCAAAGATCCTGATTTTTTGGTTTGCCGATTTTTTCCCCAAACGATTTATGCTGCTATGATTTTAGCAATTCAGAAATACACTCTAACTATAAATCTATTCTAAATCTGGGTGAAACTCTGTCTTTTTCTCTTTTTCCAGAAAAGACACTTATTCTTTTCTCTTGTTTCAGAAAAGAATCACAGCTGAAAATATAAATGATTTATGAAGTAAACAAATAAAGAAGCAAAGTTTCCATAAAGGCACAAAGTCCTCCGTTGCTCCTCTGGGACGAGAAAACAAATTGAAAGCACAAAGTCTTTGACAATTTACTCTCCTATCAACCTTTTTAGATAATTTTCTGGTAACCAAGTACAGTATGTAGCAGCTCAAAATAGAAAATAAAAGCAACACAAAGTCTGCAAGTTACCCCCTTTGTTTGAGCATTCTGTAATAGCTTCAAACGTGACAAACAACTCAAAGTTTGCAGTATCAAATCTGAAAACTATTCTAAAACTCCAAACGCAATAAGCAGCTCAAAGTCTGCATAATTGAGCTTGAATCCCTATTGTATAACACCACAAAACTCACAATCAATTCTAAATAATGTCGTCACATCACAATCTGTACCAACACAAAGTTTGGAAGCAATTTGTTTTCTTTATTGATTGCAATCTGATTTACATCTAAACTCAAAGTCTTAGAATGCATACACAAATTGGCAGAATTTTGTTGCATTGCCAAAAGATAAAAAATTACAATAGACCCTCTCAAGTATTTATAGGAGAGAGGTCTGGAGAAAAAGGTGGGAGGATCTCAAAAAACTTGAGAAAATCTCTCAACCGGTAACTAATTGCAATTGACTTATTCAAAATTACAATCCAAATTGTGATTTGTTTTGTAAGAACTTACATGTAATTACATTTTTCAAAACTGCAAGAAAAGAACTCTTGCAATTGCAAAACTTGTTTTTACATATACTTTGTCGAAAGTAAAAATACATAAAACAACCTAATATTTTAATTTGTCTCATTCCTATCTTTGAAAGATAAGAACTTGCTGATGATCATCTGCAACTCATTTGGATCGGGGCCTAGTGTGTTCTTGGCAACAACGGTCTTCATGATAACATCATGATCTCCGACTGTGACCTCTCTGTGTTCTTCAAAAGCAGTTTGCATCTTATCAAAGATTGTTTGATGATTGACGAACTTGTGGATTGAATCCATGAAGAACCGATCTGAATCGAACTCTTGGTGAAGATTTGCAGTAATCTGAGAAATAACATCATCGGTTGCAAGCAATTCTCTTTCATAACTTAACGCTGTGCAAGGGATTTTCTCAAAGCTAGAAAGGATATCCTGCTGTACTTCATCTTTTTGTTTGTTAGAGAAGAAGGTTCCTCCGTCATCGAACAGGAATCTGTAAGGCTAATGAAAAATGGTGGAGAATGAACGGTGAAGACGAATTCAGGTCTTGATGGAGTGATTACAACCAAAAGCAACGCTTTGTCTTCTTGAAACAGCAAGACAGAAAGATTTTTAGCTTGGATTTGGAGTCATGTCTAAAAAGGTTCAACTTTTGAGCCTTTTTTAAGTATTTCGGGTTTTTCAATGACTTCAGCAATTTTACAAAAGGCAGTTGGAATTTCTGGGGCATTTAGCAATTTTTATAATTGCAATTCTGGCTACAAACCCCGACTTGCAATGGATAAACAAAAACCCGAATTACTTTGAAGGAGCATCACTTTTTGTTTTTGTTCATCTTTTCAAAGAAATGGGAATGGGATTATGAAAGGTTATGGAAGACATGAGAACGGAATGAAGGATGTGAATGAAAGATGAAGGTGAGCGAAAGGTGAAGGGATATTACGGATGGACGAGAGGATAAAAATGAATGGTATATGAAATATAACTGAAAATAGGAAACACGTTTTGCAGCCAAGAAATACGTTTTTTTTTTTAAATGGCATTTGAAGTGTAAAAACAGATGTATGGCGGATGAAATGAAGGTAAAAATGAAAGGCGTTTTAAGCTGATAAAGGTGTATGGAATAAAAGAGAACACGTTTTTGAATGGAGGGCGAGATGAAGGAAGAAGAATAACGTTTCAAACGTAAAAGAGAAAAACGCGTTCTCAGCTCAAAAAGCATATGAAAGAAAGGTAAGTAAAGGGCGAATAAAGAGAGAGACATCAAAAAATATAAGAAGAAAACGCGTTTTGAAAGAGCACATTTTTGATCATAAGCAAGCTCAGATTTACACAGTTTCCTCCACAAGCAGATTTCAAACAATTTCAACGTGAATCGGAATTTTTAAAGACCATTGCAAATAAGATAAAGAAGATCGGGCCTTTTAAAAGACTTTGCAAATGTTTTAAAATGAAAATCGGGTTTTAGAAATGTCATTGCAAGTCAAAATAAAGTGAAATCGGAATTTTGAGAACTAAATGCAAGTGACTTTGATGAAAATCGGGATTTTCATGAGAATTCGCAAGTGATTTTTATTAAAATCAGGCTTTTTAAATGATATTGCAAATGCTTTTGCAAAATCGTGGTTTTATAAACATTTAACACGCACTTTTTACTTGAAATCGGGTTTTTTTTTTATCTAATGGCAATTGACTTAAAGTAAATCGGGCCTTTTAAATCATTTAACAATTTTATTTTTTGACAAAAATGAGTATTTTTAGAGAACTTAGAAGAAATCAGACTTTTAGACAACTAAATCAATTTCGGAACTTTTTTAAGTTTTAGCAATTTTGCTCTTAAGCCAAAATTTTCCTACTTGCTGAGTTGCCCAAAAAACCCGAAATGGACCAAAAATACACTAAAAATGACTCAAAATTTCAAGAAAACGGAGAAGAATGCGTAAAAAGTGGTAACCCAAAGGACTACAGACTTAAAATTGAGATTCACTAATCTTTGCACCTCGTAATGCGTGCCTTAGAGAAGAAAATCTTCAAATTTTATCAAAAAATTGATTGGTTATCCAAATTTTTAAACAAGTCAAAAATTCAGGATAACACAACTATACACATTCAGTGACTAAGAACAAAAATATATGCAAAGATTCAATAATGAGGGAAGCTTCTAGTAGACAGTATGAATTCTCCAAGGAAGTTATAGAGGCAAAGAAATAAAAATGTCATGTTTAAAAGTACAAATAGAAATTGTTGTTCATAAATATGGTGCTGCAGAAGATATTGTGAGTCATGATGTGCAATTCGATGTTTGTGTGATCAGTTTGCTGTCTTAGCTGAGCCAATTGACATCTTGTGACATTTTAAAGGATCTTTTGACAAGCTTGTTGAAGTCAAAGCTTCCAGATTTTGCTTTTACAATGACTGAGTTTGTCTCAATTTATTTATGGTCTTTTGAATGGGTCTGTCTTATTTTTCCTCGATCTTTTGAAAATTGTTTTCGCTGGACCAAATGATTCATTTTTCTAACTGTAAGCATCTATAGAAGCCATTTTACTCTCTGGAGCAGGGTGAGCAAGTTCAACCATGTGCCTCAATGATTGCTGAAGAGCAAACATGTATGTAAAACCTTGAGAATGAGGCCAAGCTGGTGTTACAGTTTGAGATTATCCATGGAAGTTGCTGAGGCAAAGAAATAAAAATGGCATTCTTAAAGCACAAGTAGAAGTTGTTCATAAATACAGTGCTGGTAGTCTTAATATAGTGAGTCATGATGTTTGTGCAATCAAGTTTTCTAGACCCTATATCATGGCCAAGCCAATTGAAATCTTGTGGTGCCATCAAATATATTTTTGACAAACTTGACTAAATTTATCATTTTTGACAATGAGTTTTAAAAATTAAGTTTCCAGGATTCACATTTATGATGTTTGAGTTTGTTTAAAATGTATTTATGGCATTTTCAATTTTTAGAGTTTTTCCAAATTTGGTTTAGCTGTACCACTTGATCCATTTTCTTACCTTAGGCATCTCTAGAAGTCAGTTTGCTCCATTGAGCATCGTGTCTTTCCATAGAGGAAGTACATGCTTTCTACAAGACAATTTATGAAATCCAAATATATTCATTTTGAAGACCATTCAAGATCCAGGATGCCTTGACAATAACATACATCTGTTTCCTAGAAAAATTCAGACAAATTGATTTCATGCAAGTTGCTTTTTCTGAACGACGGAAAGGAATAGTACATTTTGTCTTTGTTATGTAAAATGTAGAATCTCTATGAATGTGCTATAGCTTTACATTTGAGTTAAAATCTTTTCTTTGATATTGTGCACAGCCCATTCTACCCCCAAAGCTGGCAGAATACCAGAGGCTCAGATGCAGGGTAGCATTCCATGCACTTCGCTTTCGTGAAGAGATTTGGGAACTTGGTACTAGAATTGTAAAAAGGTAGGAAGCGTTATGCGAAAATGGTATCCCAAAACAAAATGTCTAAAATTTGTAAGTGCATCTTTAGATCATAATCTTACATCACAGACAAGAAACTCTTGTCATTACAATATATATCTAAGAAACATTGGTTATTGTGTGATTTTTTATGTTCTTATTCAACCATATAGTTTTGGCTGCATATTTTTTGATGTTCCTAAGTTGAACGCTGTTTATGTTTTTGTAGATTGCAAGCTTCTGGACGGCCTTATTTGGTATTTCATCCTGGCCTGGTGAAAGATGCACTAGCTTATCATGGTTGTGCGGAACTTTTTCAGGTGACATGTCTTGTACATATTTTCTTTTCAGGAACATCCTAACTGTAAATTGAATTTAATTTTGGTTATACATAAATTTCTGTTTTCCTGCTTGCAAGGTAACTTTTTATATCTGAAGCATATAAGAATCTAGAATGATTGTTTCTCTTTGATGTGGATATTCCTATTTATATTAATAATGGTAACGTAAGACTTAATAAGTTTGTGAAGAGTGGAAACATAATTATCTTACTGTGGGTATGTGTGGATTCTCGCACTCCTTTTAACATAGGTTCTTGATTGTGATAGGATGTGCACACTGAAATGATACAACATAGAAGATTGTGGATGATCAAGCATGGCATTGTCCAAGGAAATCTTAGTGTTGAATCGGAATTACAGCGACACAATGGTTCATGCCCGCTTATGCCCGAAGAGGTCAAGTTACTAGTAACTAGTTATACATTACACTATGTTGAATGCCTGCTGTAACTTATATAAGTGAGTTTCTATACATTGTGGTGCTTGCGGTCCACAAGTAGCTTACTTAATTCTCTTCAGTAAGTTCACATTTGTTGCTTGCAGGTTGGTATTCTTCTCCGAGCTTTGGGTTATCCCCCTGACACAATAATATACGTATCAGGTGGAGAGGTATTTGGTGGGCAACGAGTACTGATTCCGCTTCGTGCAATGTTCAACAATCTTGTGGATAGAACATCTCTCTGCACTGAGAAAGAGTTGTCAGTAATGTATGGTCCAGAGGAGCCACTGATTTTTCCATCTCCACCACCCCCACATTCAGATAATGAGAAATTAAGGCTTGCAACATGGCAAAATGCTGGACCCCGTCCTAGGCCTTTTCCTCCACCTGCTGCCAGGCCAAAATATCCACACGAGATAGAGGGTTGGTGGGGTTGGGTGGCTGAGGCTGACAAAGAACCAGAGCCTACTCCTTTAGACTTTAGAATGCGAGCTCATAAACTTCTTTGGGAAGCTTTGGATTACATTGTCAGTGTGGAAGCAGATGCATTCTTTCCTGGATTTGATCGTGATGGTAATGACCATCCGGATTTTGCAAGCTTGGTTATGGGGCATCGCATTTATGAGTCAGCTTCTCTCAAAACCTACCGTCCTGACAGGTGAGCAATAATTCATCCAACTGCTTAAAATTTGGCTACTTTTCCATTATGCCTGTATATTGCACATTGCTTAAAATGTTGACCTGTTGGGAGATTATTTGGTTATGTAGTGCTCTGCTCTGACATAGATTTTAAATATTGTAAATCCAGAAAAGTCATTGTCAAGCTTTTCGATGACATTCGTGATCACCTTTACAAGCCAAACCATACTTGGTTAGTTTCTGTTCGGGAACATCTAAATAGCAGCACCCATGAAAGCGGCCTTATACGAATGTCTCTCAATGCAAAACCACTCTCCTTTCTTTCTCATCCTCTGCCTGAGTGTGCCTGTCGAACATCTAAACTAGATGGAATTTCAGTCTTCAATTTGAGTTCTATAAAAGATTCTCTGGGTCGGCAATTATATGGAGGCGAGGACTTTTGTCCTGACTGGATGAACCGTGGAATCATCTCTTCAGGAGAGAAGGAGAAGGATGAAGATGATGATTCTGAAGATTCCGAGGTAAATTCAGGGCAGGTTAAGGATATGATCAATGGAAATAGTTCAGAAGAAACTGGCGGCAAATCAGAAGATAATCAACCGATGATACAGGATGAAGAACTGGATCTAGATGATTAAGAAGCAGGATAAGATTTATGGTTGAAGCTGCACAATTTATTTTTACAAAATAGGAATGAAAATGGATTCGCAGGCTAGTATACGCTGCTGTCACGGCTTGGTCTTTTATTTGACATGATAAAAAAAGGTGGATTCAGATGGTTACAGATCAATATTTTTAATTTCCAATCAGGATTATCTTTTATCCTGTCGTCTGTCCAGATGTCAGAATCCCTGATATTCCTCACTTCATTTCATAGGAATGCAGAAAGGTCTGTCTAATCAGATCCCGTTGACAGCAATTTCAGGATTCACGGGTTGTATGCCATGAAGATCATGCTGTACATAAGTTCTTACTATCGTAGTTCAGATGTGGAAGCTGCCTTTCTGTTGCAGATGCAAATTTCAAAAGTTAAGCAGCCTAAATGCTGGAATGCCTTTAGCACTTGAGAGGCTTTTTTGACTTAAGCTAGGTCACTATTGATTCAGTTAATCTGTGGAGCATGGCTACAATTTTTGATACTGGGTGCTCCAATGTTGTCAATGTGCACGAAGAGTGCATTGAAGACATAATTGTGGTCATAATTAAAGGTGTCCGTTCTTCGAAGAGAACCTTGATTTTTGAATACTTGTATTGAGAAGGAAAAAAGCTGTGCAATTATCTGGTATGAAATTTTGCTGTCCGACCCATGTATGGAGGATAATATTTAGTTGATTGAGATTACAGGCAGCCTTACAAAAAGTGGAAAGCCAATTCTTATTGTTATTAGTTTCCTCTTCTTTGCTTTCATGCGGCACGATTTATTTTAAATGTTTGCTATATTGTATTAACATGATTACAACTCACCTAGATAAAAACACCTACTTGAAAGCCTTTCAAATCTATGAGAAAGCGTAATGGAACTCAATAATGTTGTTTGTTGCTCAAGGAACAGTCAACAAGACGGTCAATCTAGTTGATGTGTGAAGGCAAGAAGAGTATTTCTGTTGAAGTTGACAATTCAATTGCACCATAAAAAGCTTCCAATAATGATCATTTTCATCCCACTAGGCTTTGGTTACATCTATAGCCTTTTCAGGTGATGGAAATTAAAAACAATAATAAAATTGAAATACAACAAAAGAATATAAATCTTGAATTTATTCTATTCAAATTGCCCTCATTGTGCATTACATTATGTATATATAGAGATGATAATATAACTGAAATACAATTGCATTACAACTCTATAAACTAGCACTTGCACCAATAGAAGGTTCAAGGATTCGCCGATAGGATATTAAGGGTAAAGTTTAAATATGTTTTAATATTCATTAAATGGAATATTTGATAAGCATCAATAGTGCAAGTATCTTTTGCTTCTATTCAAAAACTACTTGGCAATGAGGCATGTAATCAATCAAAATTCATCTACTATATCATGTGAACTCATTTGAAATAGGTCAGCCTCCACTAGTAATGCTGTTAAAAATCCCTTGGAAGAAAATATATAAATTAGCGTTTTGTTGTGTAAAATAACTTGAAAAGTATTTCTTTCTGCAAAGCATTATGCTGCAATGACATGTCAGCATAAGGATTGTAATGGCGGATTGATATTAAGAAAATAGGCTTGTTGAAAAAGCCATGGAAATTTTGATTCAAATCAAATAATCTACAGACTAAAGTAAAACTGTACAGCGTCATAGTCTATAGTTTATGTCAGAAATGATTTTCCTACTGTGTGAAAGGGATTTACAATGAAGATTTGCACAGGAATCTTCACGAGGGCAATCTGAGCATGAAAGATTTGTGTAGACTAATGTTCAAGGCTGTTAATTATAGTTTGCGCATTTGTCTTTCCAGCAAAGCAAAGTTTTTTTCTTCAAGCCAGCATCCCTTTTGGCCCTGAAATGACCAAAAATATGGTTATATGCTAGAACTGGAAAAAACAGACATAAAATATGTTGATTTTAAGATTATTCTCACTGGCTTTGAATTTATATACATGTATCTAGAACAACTGTCCTCTATCCAAATGTTTTTTATAATATGTTTGTAAATCGTTTTTTATAATATACTAGTGAATAGAAACAAATTTGGTGGCTAAAAACAAATTTCTAATCAAGATAGTTTCTTATTTACTGGAATAATAATACTGGACAGTCGGTAAATAAAGGACGATCAATAGCTTGCTAGGAATATAAAGAAAACAATGTAGAAAAAAAACAACAATCACTTGCAAAGAAGATATATGGTGCGGAAATGTACACTAATCTTCAATCTCCTAAGAATCTAAATAAAAATACCCTTAAAAGGTAAAGGTCTTACATCATAAACAACGTTACTTAAATAATTATCACTCAAGACATCTCCCCCAAAGATATCCAAAGATGCTATCTTTCATTACTGCATATACTAAAGAGAAATGAGCATAATCCATGATGATTTCCAATGATAGATGCATCCATATATAGCCTTTATTTAGTTAGCCTATACTCTAATAATCCTAGAGTTAGGGTAAAACATATTAGGTGGACCGATGATCGAATATACTCTGCCTAATACATATTTGGTGGACCGATGATCAGATATAACGTATTTCATAAGTCAACCATGGTCCTAGGCATATAGTATAATTAATATTTCACCCCCATTGTATCCTAAATTCAACCCACAATATTTTTCACCCCCAAAACAGGAGAAGGCAACAAATTGAGCCATTCATCCATGTTGTATCTTAACATGCAACCCACCTTTAACATTTTCCACCCCCAAAACAGGAGTTAATAAATTGATCCATTACAAAAGCTACTTGCTGGGCCCATAAAAGCTAGACCTAAGTTCTGCGCAACTCAAGTCAGCTGATCCATAACCTCATATGCATCACAATACCAAGTCCCTACTCCACCCTCATTGTATACTATCATTAAACTTCCCATTTATCAATGTGTTATCTTGAGAAGTGACAATCCTCAATGATGTAATTGATGTCATGCTTCCTCAACACTACTTTAACTCCAGATCGTACTTCATGATGCCATGTTTGCCCTTCATCAAATTCCCAATTTCTAATTTAAAGTTGAACATTGAATATCAAATTTCAAACCCGGCTACGACCCAAAGCATTATCGATGTTGGCCAAAAGATGCTGAAAGCATTGTATATCTGGTAGTTTATAGAACCATAAAGCAACACTATATTTATGTATAGTAGCGTATGGTTGCAAATTATAGCCTTGTGCACATGTGTGTGTATAGATGAAGAAAGAAAGGGGGGAGTGATGTGTCCATAAAGCTCTAGAACTAAGTGACTCAATGGTCTTCAAAAGGGGTTTGCAAGCAAAGAATTTGTATCCACAATGACCAGATGATAATCTTGAGCAAAATATGTAGGTTTTCATTGTAATGTTAAAGCATCACATGCATTTTATGCAAATAGTGACACAAGAATTCAAACGTCTAACCCCTATATTGATATACTCCTATTTACATGTTTAGTTTTCATTTTTCTAAATCATTAGTTTAATAAATTTCAATTTTGCTAGCCACATGGCGTAAATAATAAGTGAAAGAATATGAAGAATTTGCTTGAATAATGACAGTGTTCATAGCCTTAAAATTGACTTAAGAATATCCATACCTGCAACTCAAGCATTTTGTACCAAGCATTTATGCTAGATTATGAAGAATTTGCTTGAATAAAGACAAAGTTCATAAGACTAAAAGAGAACTTCAATATTCTCACCTGCAACTGAAGCATTTTGTACAAAACATTCTTGCCAGATTTCCTTCTCGAAGCACCAGCAGATGACCGAGAACAAAAAGTTCATGAAATTGAATGGAGAAACAAATCTCAATTTGAATTTCAAGAGATTACAAAATATGGCTCCTGGAATGAAAGATTATAGTTGGAATAAACAAATTACCAAATTAATGGCATACAACAGCAAGCAACATTGACCTAACACACATCAGTAGTTGTTTTCTAGAACTTTCTTCAAAGTCATTCATAAAGATCATATGCTTTGGAATTACCTGCACGAAAAGCAGAAAAAATATTCATACCATGTTCCAAAAGCAAGAATTAAAAATAAATGCCATGCCATGGGATACTTCTAAAACTGTAAGGTTCTTTAAGATTTATTTTTATCACAAACCTATCAAGTTCACAAGACTAATACGTTAACTTGGATGGCATATCAATCCATCCAATCCTCTCATTGGGGGAAAAGGAGCTACACAGACATACCCCAAACTGGTCGCGGAGAGTTTAATCTAAAGCAAGGTAATGCCTAGAGAAGACCTTGCATTTCCCTTCACATATGTTAAAGTGGACTTCAAAGCTCTCATAAGAAACTTCTGGAACTAAAGAAGAGAAATGCAGCGGTAAGCATCATGAAAAGCAGGGCCATTCAATCCAATGGACCAGTGTACACAAGTATGTATACTCTATATAGTACATTCATTAATTCAACAACAAACCAAGAATCATGCAATCCAAGGCAATAGTTGGACCAATTTTCTTCACTAGATAAACGTACCTTGAACAATTTTCTTCAGAAGGTGAAGGAACCTGCAAAATATGACAATGGTGTAACATTCAACCCAGAATGTGAGCAATTCAAAATAGCCGTTGGACCAATTTTCTTCATTAGTTAAGATTCCTAAGCCAATTTGGTACAAAAGGTAAAATAACCTGTAAAATATTATAAAATCATAAGGATGTTAGGCTCACTTTGACAGTGTCTAAACAAAAGCTTCCTTCCAGAAACCCATTCAATCCACAATTCAAATGAAACACTCAATTCTTGCAGGAAGACTAACTCTTCAAAAGAAAAAGCACACGGAACCACATACATTCATTTTGTGTGCATATTTTGACAGAATTTTTATAATGATTAATGGACATAAATCTCAATAGATGTTTGAAATAGGAAACTAAAAGTTACTTGATATCTGATCCACATAATATAAGCTACAAAGAAATCATCGCAATTAGAAAACATTCAAGAGAGAATTTATGCAAAGTTTATTCTTTACTGAAATTTTGCATAAGTTTTTGTGAAGGTTGTGGTTATCAAAAGTGGCAACTAGCTAATGGATGCTAGGTAGGAATCACTTCCCATACCATATAGGTCAAATCAAGTGCTACAGCAATGCATGATATGCATTTTTCCCCCTTTTTAAAGTTATCCGTTCAAAGTAACAATTCAAATGTTGGTATTACCTTGGTTAAAGAAGAAAACACAATAGACTAGATATATATACAAATATAATACCGTACAGTTCTGAGGGACATCGTAAAGCTGGAAAATCAAATTCCCCTGCTCGTCCTCGACAAGATTTTACAACTGGTGAGCGGGTCTGAAAAAGAAGCACAGGCCAAGCTATTTGACTTGCTCTTAAATGCCACTTCTTCGTTTTTCCTGTTCAAATATTTGCAGCTCTCACGATTTGAACTGGATAAACCCTTCATGGGTCAGAAACATTTTTTGGGTTTCTTGCACGGTGTAACTCTCTTTTTTTTTGCCGGAACAAAGTCTGCTTCTGCATTTTCAACAACAGTAGAGAGTTGGTTTAATTATGTTCTCCCTTCCATTTAAAGATTATGGAAGGCCGGAATATACATTCGCCCGTACATTGGAGATGGCGGCATGGCCCTCAGATTTGACAAGAAAACCTCTGTTCTCTACCTTCCATTCTTAATGATATCAGAAAACACTGAAATTCGTTCTGAGAAACCTCATGGCTATAGAAGCATTTCTTCCCATGGAATAGCAGGTTGTCTCTTGTTACGTTGGTTTGAAGAAGTGCAAGATTGGCTATGAATGCGAGCTTTGTAGAAGAGAAAGGTCTTGAATGTGGATGCTTGAGGCGGTCAACGCTATTCATTGAGATCCATCATATCAAATCTTGCACATTCAATCACCGATGACAAGTTGTGTGATAGGATACGTGGTGGAGGCAACTTGGCATTTAATTCTGCACCACATCAGTCATTGTCACCTTCAAAAATTGCATCCAAGTGAACAGTCAGGAATGGCAGTCGAAAACTACTTCTCCAAAATCCAAACCAAAACCTGTTTACAGGCGAGCAAATGGTATGTCGAGGGTGTGAGACAGGTATTCCGGTGGCTTGTGGACTGGCAATTCCACAATAAGAAGCCTATCGGCTAAATAAACAACTAATTATGTTCATTATCCTTCATTCTCCCCCATAATGAATATTGGAAAAAAAAAGGTCATTAGGGGAGAAGACCCAGTATCCGCCAGGGCTAACTTTGCACAACCGTAGAATTCAAACCGTACGTCGAATCAAAATATGTTTTTTATCGTTTTTTTTTGCTCACGAATTAAGTGCTTATAACTAAGGTTTTGTCTTGTGGGCAATTTGGTAGAGTGCGGGAACGTTGGATATGCGTGCGGAGGTAAAAAAAACACCTTTTAGAGGTGTTGTCCACTCGTCGCCACCTAATGTCCTAGTATCTATGAGCTATAACCACTAATTTTTTTTAAAAAAACACCTAAATGTGTCACTATTAACATTTAATTAAAACTATTTTATCTTTCAAATCCGCTCAAAAGTCAATGGGTCTAATTTACATTAGCACCTTATAAAATCATTTTGGCGCCCATTAAAAGTCACTCCTACATATTAATCTTCTAACATTAGCACCAGACACTAAACACGTTACACTCCAATTAATCTTCATTTGGGGTCCAATTAATGCATATGACTAATTTTTTTTGTGTGGGTATCCCATTCTTTTACCTCATTTTACCACATGCTCTGTCTGGAAGGTTCTCGGTGATGGAAGCGAATGCAGATGGCGACGACTATCTATGGCCCCTGGTGGTTTGCACGCCTTGAGGTAACATCAAACATCATTCTCCTTTGAATATGCAAACAATGGTACTGGTTAATCATTTTCTTCTGCATCTTTCGTGACCTGTGAAGGGTTTATTTGATGATTGAAAAATTATTACTGCTTGTTTATGAAATAAATCGTTCCTCTTACATGCCTTTTCACCATGTGCTATTTGATTTTGTTGGGTCATGGTGCTGGTGTTTTACATAGGTTTTTTTGAGGTTAAATGATTTCATCTCCTCATTTTACTGCGCACTCACAACCTGGTAAAGTCAATTGTATCATGATTTTGTCTGTAGAAATGATAGAGGAATTTCGTGGGTTTGACCACATGTTTGCAAAAAATGATTTTTTGGTCTGCATTGACTTTTTTTATAAAAAAATCCATGTGAATATGGGCATAAATCGACAAGTCCATTTAGTATATGCCATTTTTGTGAAAACCCTTGCTTTGTTTTTTCCAAATATGGGTTTTTTTGGGGTTAAATGATTAAATACGACCTGGTAAAGTTTATTGTCTAATGATTTTGTCTCCAGAAATGATGAGGAATTTCGTGGGTTTGACCACATGTTTGCAAAATAATATTTTTTGGTCTGCTTCGACCTTTTTATAAAAAACCCATGTCACTATGGGCATAAATCGACAAACCCATTTAAAATACGGCATATTTGTGAAAACCCTTGCTTGGTTTTTTCCAAATTCATGTGCTTAAAGAATTAATCTCATGAAACCCTTGCCTAGAATATTCTGCATCTATCTAAAAATGCACTTCTGTATTCCTGTGAGTGAGGAATTATTATTATGAAACCTTTGGTTAATTTCTTCTGCACATTTTTGAAAACCCAAGTGTGTAATCGATCTACCTCTGTTAAAATTAATATCCTATTGTTGTCGAATATACCACAACTTCTTTCATTTACTGTACAATGTGCTTTGTACATTCTACTTATAGTTATTTTCATGAGTTGTGCATTTAACATTTATATTTATGCTGTCTTTTTACTTTATAAGTAAATGAAGGTCTTTTTTGGTGTCTTGATAAGATTTGCAAAACGAATTCTCCTAAGTTTTGCAACAATTCTTTCAACATGGTCATGGGTAAATTGAAAATCTCATCATTGTATGCAATTTGTAGTTCTTTAATTATTAAACACACAGCTTATTATAACATTGTACACACTCAATGCTATAACGGTGAAACTAAAGGACGAAGTAATAGAAGAAATAAATGATGAAGAAGCAGAGCTCTCTGAACGTGGGATTATTTGCAGGTTTCGGGGCTTCTGGCCAAGCCTTCCTCAGCTGCACTCATGGATTTCCAAGGAGTGGGAACCTCTCTTGTCTGGTAAAATTCACATCTTCCCTTTGGCCAAGGGATTCTTTGTTGTTAAATTTGATTATATCCAGGACATAAATACTATCTTATGTGGTCATTTTTTTAGTTGGGGGGATCAATATCAGCTGTTGATCAAACCCTGGCATTCAAATTTTAATCATGTTTCTGAAACCTTTAATAAATTCCCGATCTGGGTGCGCCTTCCTAATCTCCCCCTCCATCTCTGGAAAGATTCTCTTCTGGAATCGGTGGGAGAGGCCCTTGGGGATTTTTTGTTCGTTGACAAAGATTCTTCAGATATCTTTCATTCCACATTTGCTCGAATACCTGTAGAAATTGATGTTACAAATGGACTTCCTGCTGAGGTTTCATTAGAATGCTCCAAGGGGACTTGAGTCCAATCTCTGGATTATAAAGGATTACCTTTCCGTTGTAGAAGATGCTTTAAAACTGGACATGTTGCTGCTCATTGTGGATTTGAGAAAAAAATACATAAGGCAACTTGGTGGAATGGTGCTTCTCAACGTCATTATACGGTTGAGAAGAATGCTGATCTTAATAAGAGTTTCTCTGAGGTGGCTGCTTCGGAACCACAGGATCTTGGAACCCCCCCTCCGGTCGTCTCTATTGGTGAGGTTGTTAAGGCAACCCCTATTGTGCCTTTGGCTGCCTCTCCGAGTGAAAGCGCCTCGGTTGTTCTTCCCGACAGTTTTTCTGAGAAGTCGCAATCTTTACAACGCAGTCATGAGGACAACCCCAAGTGCTTGGCTGATGGTTTTAATCACCATGAAAATATTAAGAAGGTCTGGCATAGTTTGGCTGCGCAGGTGGAAGAAGGGTGGATTACAGTCAAGGGTAAAAAAGATAAATCTTCACGGCCTTCTTTCGACATGACTCTTCGCTCCCACAAGAAAAGTGCTAATTGTAAATCTTGATGAGTTTTGTTTGGGCGCTGACTTTTTGTTGGCTGCAGGCTGTCCTTTTTGCAGCCTGGCTTTTCTTGTTGTAAAGGGTTACAGATCCCTTCAAAATCCGCTTATCCCCTAATATCAATAACATTGTACACACTCATTTACAAATTCAATAAGCAAAGGATATAGACATATATATCAATCTGCTCAATGAACAAGAGACAACAAACACAAAATTTGTAAATGAATATGCACAATGTTATATATAATACATTGTACACATTCATTTACAAATTCAAACACAACTTATTGAATTTGTAAAGGAATGTGTACAATGTTATATATAGAACATTGTACACATTCATTTACAAATTCACAATGTTATATATAAAACATTGTACACATTCATTTACAAATTCAAACACAACTTATTGAATTTGTAAATGAATTCAATAAGTTGTACACATTCTTTTACAAATTCAATAAGATGCAGGAGAAAATGATTAACTAGTACCATTGTTTGCATTTTGAAAGGATAGGCAAAGGATACACATATATATCGATTTGCTGAATGAACAAGAAACATAGAATATAAAATGACAAATATTATATGTTGTCTTGCTGTCTGTGTAATGGAAAGTAGAAAAATATAAACAAATGCTAGTATGTTGTATTGGATAGCCAAATGAAACGTATTTGAACAATGGGTTTTAGTTACAAATTCAAACACACAGCTTATTGAATTTGGAAATGAATGTGTACAATCTTATATATATAACATTGTACACATTCATTTGCAAATTCAATAAGCTTAGTTATATATAACTAATAATGTACACATTCATTTGCAAAATTAATAAGTTGTGTTACATATAACTAACATTGTACACATTCATTTACAAATTCAATCATATGAAGAAGAAAATGATTAACAAGTACCATTATTTGCATTTTCAAAGGATAGGCAAAGGATACACACACATATATCGATTTGCCGAATGAACGAGACAAGAGACACAAATTTTGATGTTCACTGCTGACTCTTCATCAACAACATCTGGAACATTGAATGTCACTCAACGAGGTGTACTCTAATCAAGCGCCTCCCACCCAATCTTTTCCTCTTCTACCCTGGTGCCATGATTGTCAGTGATCATGTACATTGTAAGCCATAAAGTGTCAGAAAAACAATGTTGCAAGCGATAAAAGGAAGTTGAAATCAAGCTAGAAACAACCAACAAACCCAGGAGTACCATTGTTTGCATTTTGAAAGGAGAATGATGTTTGTCGTTACCTCACACCATGGACAATAAACATCAACAAACATATGTATGTACACAAATTTATATAAGTATACATTTATCTGTGTAATTATATGTATACACACATATGCATATATATCTGTATGTATATGTATGTGTACATATAATTACACAGAAAATCACTGATATACATTGCAAAATAGAAAATAGTGCTAATTGTGTCACTATTAACATGCAATTAGATCCATTTTATCATTCAAATCCGCTCAAAAATCAATGGGTCTAATTCATGTTAGCACCTTATAAAATCATTTTGGTGCCCATTAAAAATCACTCCTACATATTAATCTCCTAACATTAGCACCAGAAAACAAACACATTACACCCCAATTAGACTTCATTTGGGGTCCGACTAATGCATATAACTCATGTTTTTTTTTGGGTATCTGATTCTTTTCCATCATTTAATTTGGGTTTACATATATATATGTACATATAGATGTATTTATATGTATTTGTATAGATATATGTATACATGTATTTGTGTATACATATAATTACACTGTTACATGTATGCATATATCTATACATATACATATATATATATATCTATATATACGTAGATAATGTATGTATATATATCAATGTTCAAAGCACATTGTACAGAAAATGAAAGAGCTGTGCTGTATTCAACAATGATAGGATATTATTTTGAACAGAGGTAGATCGATTACAAATTTGGGTTTTCAGAAATGTGCACAAAAAAGTAACCAAGGGTTTCATAATAATAATTCCTCACTCACAGGAATATAGACATGTGTTTTTAGATAGATGCTGAATTTTCCATGCAAGGGTTTCATGAGATTAATTTCTTAAGCACACAAATTTGGAAAAAACCAAGCAAGGGTTTTCACAAAAAATGGCGTATAATAAATGGGCTTGTCGATTTATGCCCATATTCACATGGGTTTTTTTATAGAAAGGTCGATGCAGACCCAAAAAATTATTTTTTGCAGACATGTGGTCAAACCCACTAAATTCCTCTATCATTTATGTAGACAAAATCATGATACAATGGACTTTATTAGGCCGTGAGCATGCGGTAAAACAGGGAGAGGAAATCATTTAACCCCAAAAGAACTCGTGTGTAAAACACCGGCACCATGACCTGACAAAATCAAACAACACATGGCGAAAAGGAGTGTAAGAGGAATGATTTATTTCATAAACAAACAGTAATAATTTTTCAATTATTGAATAAACCCTTCATGGGTCGTGAAAGATGCAGAAGAAAATGATTAACCAGTACCATTGTTTGCATTTTGAAAGGATAGTTAAAGGATATAGACATATATATATCGATCTACTCAATGAACAAGAGACAACAAACACATAATTTGTAAATGAATGTGTACAATGTTATATATAATACATTGTACACATTCTTTTAAAAATTCAAACACACAACGTATTGAATTTGTAAAGGAATGTGTACAATGTTATATATAAAACATTGCACACATTCATTTACAATTTCAAACACACAAAAAATTCATTTGCAAATTCGAAATAAGTTGTGTTATATATCATTATACACATTCATTTACAAATTCAATAAGCTGTGTTATATATATATAACATTGTACACATTCTTTTACAAATTCAATAAGATGAAGAAAATGATTAACCAGTACCATTGTTTGCATTTTCAAAGGATAGGCAAATGATACACACATATATATCGATTTGCTGAATGAACAAGAGACACAAAATGTAAAATGACAAATATATGTATGCTGACTTGCTATATGTGCAATGGAAAGTAGAAAAATATAAACAAATGCTAGTCTGTTGTATTGGACAGCCAAACGAAACGTATTTAAACAGAGTTATATATGTATATATATGTGTGTTTGTGTATGTATATACGTATATATGTATTTATGTGTAAGTTTCTGTATGTATATATTTGTATATTATCTGTGTATATGTTTTTAAATACATTATACACATATTAAATGCATATATATATACACATGTATATATATATATATGCACATATAAATAAACCTTGATAAATGACCAACCCTGAGAAATATCCAAAAATAAACAAATATAAATACACATATATGCAAAATAAATGACAAATATAAACCCTGAAATAAATGACAAATGACCAAAAACAGACAAATATAAATACACGTATTTGCATAAATAAATGAGAAAAAATAGAAAATGAACACAAAGCAAAGTAAAAACCCGTCACCAAAAAAGACCTTTCATTTACTTATAAAACAAAGTAAAAAGACACTGCATAAATATAAATGTTAAATGCACAGTTCATGAAAATAACTATAAGTAGAATGTATAAAGTACCAACCTGAGAATTGGGATATTGGAGGAATGTGTAGAGGATGCCTGTCGATGCTCTGAATTTTGCAGAGAATAATTCTTCACAAGATGCAATTGTGAATGCCACTGGCTGCTTTCCCCCTCTTATTTAGGAATTCGAATTTGACAATTGAATGCATTCAATTTGGTTGTTGTGTTTCAAATTTGAATTTGTTTGAGCATTTGAATTTGAAGCTGCCAGTTACGTAGGTTTTTAAAGATGATATGACTGAATTCTGCATTATATTTGGATTTGATGTTTATTTGGGGAGCCTTACACCTCTATTTAATTATGCAGGTACCTACAGGAAATGTAGTAAATACATGTATCTGCCAGGAGTGTGTGGAAGACTGTGCATTTCAAATCCCATAGAGTTAATAGGAGATTGTGATTATGTCATGTAAAACACCATTAAGTGTGCATGTGTAGTTGTAAATATAAAATGTAATGAGGGATAAACATTTGCAAGTGGGGGTATTTGTAATAGTAAATGTTTTAAATTAAATTGTAAATGAGCCTTTTTATGTGCAAGTTGACTTTTTTTATAAATGCAAAAGCATGTTTAGCTGTCTATTATGATTGGTGAGTTACTCATTGTGTTATAAGCAGCCATTGGTGTTGTTGTAATTTTTTATTTGTTAAAATAAAGTTTTTAAATAGATCAAAGTGATTTTTTTTTTTGGGAGGTGGAGTGAGCATGGAGGTGGCGTTTATTCAATGGGTGGCGGATATTGGGTCTTCTCCCCTATTCCATATTTTCTCCCTCATAATGAACAGTTTGAAGAAAATATCCAAAATATATGCTACAACATTATTTTGACTTAGGGCCTCTCCCTAGCCATCTCCCAAAAACATTGCATCTGCATTCTCCAATCATCGATGCAATCACTCCACAATTAAAGATGATCAACCTACATATGACCATCGTGAGTCACTCTTCTAGTGCTCATTTGAATTAAAGATGATCAAACTACAATTGACTACTATGAATCACTCTTCTGGTGGTCACTCCAAATCACTACCATGCATGGTCATCTCCTCTATATCTACAGTGTTCAAAACTCAATAATTTGCAATCTCAAAAATATTAATCAAATTGGATATCAATAATTTGGGGACCTGTTTAACAATCCAACCATAAATCTATAATTTTAAGGACCAAACTATTAAATTTAGTGATCAGATTAAGTGCACAGAAATATAATTCAAAATCAGACACAATAACACAACAGATACCTTGGGAAAACCCTCCTCTTGAGGGAGAAAAACCTAGCAACAATATATCTCTTATATATTGAAACAATAAATGAATCTCCTTTACAATAGAGGCCAATGCACATCAAGATGATACAATATAAAAGACAATCTGATGAAGATAATCTTAGAAAACAATGATATCAAACTTCTCTTGAACTCGATCTGCCTTGAATAGAATACACACCAAGAATGTGTATAGATGAAGTGTATCGAATGAACTGAATATGAATGATAAAAAAGAAGTGAAACATCGAATATATTTACAACATTTGAGAGAGGACATGCCTCTTCAAATGTTCTCAAGTCGGCCCTCACCAAGAGTCGGCCACCAATAATAAATGACGCCTTTGTATGGAAGATCGCGCTTAGTAAAATTGCGTCTCATGGAGTATGATGTCAACTTCTTTTAAGATGTAACTCTTCATTAACTAACACATATAAAATCGTGCCTCTTGATGCTTATAAATTAAATAGCCCCTCTTGGCTATAATTTAATTTATCAATAGAAGTAAAGGAGACGGCTGGAAGGATGCAACTGAAGCTGTACATGAACATCAACACAAACAATGACCAAAGCTATCATTAACATAAACCAACAATGCCACATAATCAACAAATCAACAAAATATCTAAACAAAACATCTGAAGAACATATCATTCATCTCTGCAAGTCTCCATCCAAATACCAACAAAGGTTCCCTTTGCAAGGAAAACCCAACACAACAACCACATCAACATCATCAAAATAAGTCAAAAATTAAAATCAAAGGCATCTCAAACATAAAGGGAATCCATAACACTCTAAAGACA
Source organism: Sequoia sempervirens (assembly GCA_007258455.2). Classification (NCBI taxonomy): domain Eukaryota; kingdom Viridiplantae; phylum Streptophyta; class Pinopsida; order Cupressales; family Cupressaceae; genus Sequoia; species Sequoia sempervirens. The sequence goes on from VDFB02114178.1 coordinate 29,007, forward strand.
AGAAAAATCAATCTTATCATCACCAATAGTAGTGCCAACATTATTTTTATCACCAACAATATCACCATCATTGTCATCACCAACAATATTATCAACATTGTTGTCATCACCAACAATATTATCAACATTGTTGTCATCACCAACAACATTATCAACATCATTCAATATAGCCTTATTTAAGGCTTTGAGCCTAAATTTTGTCAAAGATGTCACAACTGCATTATCTAAAGGTCCATCTAATGTCTCCCCCATAATTGATTCAAACAAAGCATTAGTAACACATAACATAGGTTTTTCCACTTCCTTCTGAAAACAACAAGAAAAATCATGAGTATGTTGACCACATAATGAAGAGAGGCGTAGATCAAAACACGAAACTGATGTATGGCCATGACAACCACAATAGGGAAACAATTTTGGTTGCACCAATTTGACACTTGTAGAGGAAGATTCAACTTGACATTAATTCATAAGCCCTCGAGCTACAAATTTGATGGGTTTGGAATACTTTGGAACATAAGACCCAACAAGACCCTTATAACCAAGACCACATTTTCCTTTGTTTATTTTTTCAGACTCTAATTCTCACAATTGGCTTTTCATTCACTTGTATGGAAGTGCTAGAAGGAACAACTTGTTCAATATATTTCTTTTGTGCTAAGACATTGGGTTTTTTCTCTTGCAACCTATCTATTTCTTGATGTAGTGAAATATATTGAACACAAAATTGCATAAAAGTAGGCTGAAATAACCTCCAACATTTTGCTATTTTATTCGCTTCTTTGGAGTTGTCAATTTTAATGTGTAGAGAAAAAATGTCATCTTCAAACAAAGTAGATCCCATTATATAGGCTTAATACCAATTTTTTTTACAAACACTTATTTCTCCTTGTCACACACAAAAAAACCTTATAACAACATACCAACATCTTATATTTCTAAATTTGTATTACATTGCAAACTTATCATCTTTTAATATTGCACATCACTCAAAATCCTTAACCTACTTCCACTTTATTACAAATCTTTACAAACTTCTAAAATACACTTTCTCTTGCAAACTCAATTATGAATATAGATTCCAATTACCAATAATAATCAAACAATCAACCAATCAACCAATCAGACTCATTTTTGCTTTTTAACAATATGAAAATTTGGTAGATAAAATAAAACCTCCTTATGCCAACATTACCAAATGTTCAAAGTTCATAAAACTGAATTGAACAAATTCATAATAACTTGAGCCAAAAAAAAAACTATTTCTCCTTTCCATTCTGCCTGCATATACCCTTTGATGATTCCCACTATACTTTAAAAATTTGGTAAACTACAGTGTTATCCCCAAAATTTAACCATAAAATTTTAAATTTCCCCTTCATTGTGAAATGAATTTGGTAGATAAAATAAAACCTCCTTATGCCAACATTACCAATGTTCAAAATTCATAAAATTGAAAATTGAACAAATTCATAATAACTTGAGCCAAAAAACTATTTCTCCTTTCCATTCTGCCTGCATACACCCTTTGATGATTCCCACTATATTTTAAAAATTTGGTAAACTAGAGTGTTATCCCCAAATTTTAACCATAAAATTTAAGCTTCCCCTTTATTGTGAAATGTTAGTGCAATAAATATACAAGCAAAGGAAGGATATTGAGGAAGGAAACTCATATGCAAAATGTGTGACCAAATGGTGTATTGGTAGATGCTCCCTAAAAGGCAGATCAGAGTGATGAATACACTGCTATCATTGACAGTCTTGGTTAAACAGGTCAGAGACATAGTATATCTGCCTCAGTTTTGGAAGAAGAGTTGATGGAAAATACACTTTCACACCTTTTATGCAACAAGTCCTTTCCCTCAGAAAGCTTGAGGTTGGATGATCGAATGTAAAGCCTCCCACATAAGCAAATTCAAACCATGATAGTACCTTTTGCAAAACATCTTCGTGAATCAAAGTTTGATGACATGTTTGAACAACATAATCTAAATAAGTTGGAAGCTAAGTCTGCCAAACAATTAATTAGCTCACAACAAGTAGCATGTCAAATACTTTGACGGATGCAAGTGATGGTGAAAGGATAAATTTACAAGGGTAATGTTCTTTTGGATATTACTGGTGATGTCAAATGAGATACTCTGAAAATAGGTTTGCACTATAACAATGTGCACTGCATCAAATATCCAGTAATAATGAAGGGACACACATGTGCAAAATGTGGAAACATGAACAAAGAATGTAAGTTATCAGGTATAGAAAAGGTGAGGGTGCTCTCCAATTTTGTTTTCGGATGTATGATGCAGATCAATGAGGATATATACCAAGGAACTGAGCCTCATGGTGCTCAAGCCTAACAAGTGAGAATGAGCCCGTAACCAAGAACGAGGAGAAACCAGTTTTCTTATCAGAAACAAAATTCTAAGATGATTCTGGAAATATGTTGGTGACAACAGTTCGCATAGAACAGTTTGTTCCTCAAGCGTGGACTTGCATTTAAACCAATGTGGCCTGTTCAAAGGAAAAAGTTTGGTGTTTGGTTGTGGTTTCACATTTATAAAATGATTCAAGTCTAGAATTTTCTGCTTCCCTATACTCTTATCCTTTTCCCGTTCTTATTTGGAGATATCTGGTCCCTGTGTTCAGTTTGAACTGATGAATTTTTTCCTTCAACCTCATTAATCATATCTAGAAACAAATAGCCATTTCTCCACAGCGAGACATTCTTGACAGTCAACAACCTGAATAAAGAGATATGGGATGACAACACGAATGGGAGAATTTGTAGACACCCTAGAAGAGAGCAACACTATGGTACACAAACATAAATGTTTTGACTATGGTTTGCCATCTTCACAACAGTAAAGGGGAAAACATGAATTCAACTTAGTTACATTGGATGTGTGTGTGTGCTTTGACGAATGGAATGACAAAATTGCAAACATATATGCTGCTCAACAAAATTGTTCTTTATGAAGATGTAGCGAAAAAGAAACTTCGAGAGTTCATTGCTGCTCTTCGTGGATGCCAATCGATGGTACTCTTAAAAAACTAAAACAAATACCTAAATATTACAATACACTATTAACAACAAAATAAACAAAATATATATATCTGTAAAATAGAGAAACTGTGATAAAATCCACAGAGGAAAAGAATTTAAATTTGTTATACTTGCACATAAATGCAGCAAATGTCTTCACCACTTTATTGAAAAGAGAGATATATACAACAAACAATTGATAAGTTTCTACAGCCACGTAAATTTTACTATTTTAACATCCTCTCTAAAATCTGATTTGTGGGACAGCTTCTCATTCCTAAAAGATTCTTCAGTCTATTGAAATCTTCTTCCTTTAAAAGCTTTGTCAAAATGTCAACAACCCGATCTTTAGATCTGCAGTAAGAAAGTTTGATTTCATTAATTTTAACCAGCTCTCTAATGAAATGAAATTTAATGTCTATGTGCTGCTTCTTTCATGAAAGACTGGATTTTTAGAAAGTGCAGTGGCTGATTGATTATCACAAAAATTAATTGTTTCTTCTATTCTAGCAATTGGTGCAAAAAATTCATTATAATTATTACCTGATTTTTGTTTGTAGCCCTTCACTACCAACTTGGCCTTGTATTTATTCACTTTACCTTTCTCATTGTACTTTCTTTTATACACCTAGACTTTACTCCAATTGGCTTCTTATGCTTGGGGAGATCTGCAATTTCCTAAGTTTGATTCTTTTCTATGGCTGCAATTTCTTCATTCATAGCTTTAACCCATTTATCATCATTTATACCTTCTTCAAATGTAATAGGATCACTATAAGCAAAAAATGCAAAATGACAAATATCTTCATTTACCTCTGTTGTTTCTTGATATATGTCAGACAAGTTCCTTGTTTTCTGCCACCTTTTTAGAGATTTTGAGGTGGATGATGAGCTACTTGATAAAACATGTCTATGACTTAGTGGAGATGAAGAAGAGCTTCTTCTTAGTGCTGATTGTTGAATTCTACTACTACTGAAATTTGTTGTTGATTTGCAGCTTCATCTTGAATGTTAACTTGCTGATATTTCTCTTTCAAATTCCAACACCACTCTTGATCTTCAAGAAACTTTGCATCTCTACTTATCACCAATTTTTTTTTCTCAAAATTGTACAACCTATATGCCTTAGATTCTTTACTGTACCCAACAAAGATACATTTTTTTGCTTTATCATCCAATTTATTTCTGAGTGCATCTGGAACATGAGAATAAACAATACAACGGAAAATTCTTAGGTGATCTACCCTGGGTTTGTATCCTCCCCATGCTTTTTCTGGTGTCATGCTCCAAACTGAGTTCGTAGGACATCTATTCAAAATATAACCTGCACAACAAACTACTTTTGCCCAAAAAACTTTGGGTAAATTCTTAACATTAAGCATACTCCTTACATAGTTAAAATTGTTTTGTTTTTTCCCTTAGCTACACCATTTTGCTGAGGTGTATGCCTTGTTGTTAGCTGCCTTTTTATGCCATTTTCAATACAAAAATTATGAAAATCATGTGAAATATACTCTCCACCACTATCAGTTCTTAAAATTCTAAGAAAATAGCCACTTTACTTTTCAACTAATTCTTTAAATTCTCTAAATTTTTTGAAAGTATCTGATTTATTTTTCAAAGGATACACCCAAAGTTTCCTACTGTAGTCATCAATAAATGTCAAAAAATATCTCATACCAGATAATGAAGTAACCTCAATTGGTCCACATAGATCTGAGTTACTAACTCCAATGGCTTTGAAGCTCTTCAGGAATTCCTTATTGGAAATGATTCTCTATGGTGCTTTCCAACAATACAACCTTCACATTCTTCATCCCTTCTTTGGGTAAATGGTAAACCGATTACTATGTTCTTTTTATGCAAAAGATTTAGTCCACCAAAATTCAAATGACCAAATCTAAGATGCCATAACCACTGTGTTCTTTACAAGAGCACAATGAAGGAGAAAAAAGTCTACTTTGTTGCAGCATAATTTGAATCCAAGAAGAGGTCTACCTGATGTGAAGTTAATTATGAAAATTGGCCGAATTCTGTCCTATGAGGGTGTGGATAAGGATTATTATTTGGCTAATCAAATTGTGAGCAATGAAATTGATTTCGGTTCAAAATCAGAAGGTGAGTCTCGAGGCATTGAATCCTTAGTGCCCCCGTACATTAATGTTACATAATCTCTAAGAGATGAAATTGGAGCGGCGGTAAAAGATGACTTATAAAACCATTAAGCCTCTGCATTGTAAGGACATGTTAGAAGGAAAAGCGGAGTGACTGATGCAAATATCAATGGTGAGTTTCATAAGACTCTGTTATCTAACAACAACCTCGTCAATAGTTTGAGTCGGTTCTCTCTATGATCGAGCACAGATGGCAGTGCAAGTAGGATTAGTGATTCTATTTGGTCACACACACATATAGAAGCCCTTTTGAAGGTTATATTTTTAGTGGTTGTAAAATCAAGTCAAAGACAACTTGGTGAATGTTAGATCCTATGGTGAATAACATTTATGAAAAGACTCCAAAGAAAAAACATTTACAAAAAGAGTTAAATGTTTATTGAAAATTCTAACTAGTTACAATACCATTGTCGACTTCTGACAAGGTTGTCACAACCCTATCAGAACCTGATGTACCATCTATAACTCTCAAAAAGAAGAAAATAGTAAGTTTCTTTAATGCTTTCGGTATTTGTCATAGTTTCAAAACCAACTTTGGGTGCTAAACAAGGTTTTGAAATTCCACTATATCGCCGACAACATGGCAATCAGGAGAATATTTCATTATCTAATCCTTTTGACTTCATGGCAATGCTTGGAATTCTAAATGATCCAAGCATAAAAGAGTTGGTACAAAATGTTTCCAAGGATCCAACCTTTCGGTAGATAGCACGACAACTGCAACAAAGTGTTATGGGGGTGAGAAAGTTTAGTACACCCTAAATGGACCCAAAAAAGTATGATTAATAGTATGCAAAAGATAATACAAAATCCTCAATTCATGACCATGACAGAGCACCTTCGCTATTCTCTTATGGAAGATCCAATAGTTGTAAATTTAATTCAGGCATTGTCAAACTCTAATAAGAAAGAGCAATTTGAAGCACGACTAGCTCAACTTAAGAAACAACCCTTCATCGAAGCTTGTTTTGGATGAAATTACAATAAATAGACCTCTTGCTATAATGAAGTACTGGAATGATCTTGTAGTGCTAAGTAAATTGGGGCAGGCTTGGACAATCAAGAGGAAAATAAAGCTATTAGAAGTGGAAGTTCATCCCTGCCGAGAAGCTTAGAAGTCAACTGTGAAAGTATCAGTACACCAAAATTAGTAGAAAGATGGTCACCTATTAGTAACATAGCATTACAAAGGCTTTCATTTATTCAAAAAGCTACCTCATCTATTATCAATGCAATTCCATCTATATAAATGTGGGGAAAGGGGCAGGGGAGCAGATATAAAATCAGAGCAAAATAAAATATTTTTATACAACAGTAAAAAAAAGACAAATAAAATACATATAAATGCTGCTCTCAACACACACAAGATGCATAGTAGAAAGTAGTCAATATCAAATTCATATAGGTATTAAAACTAGATAGTATGAGAATATGTCCAACTTGCCCAAAATCTACCACAGTCAGAGATTTAGCAATTAGCAACTGACAAATGAAAACAGATCTTAAAGTTGGCAGTTGAGATTATATTTTTAATACTCCCCCTTAATCTCAACTAGCTAACATTCTTTTCAAAAAATTTCTGGAGCATCCATCTCCATTTCTAGCATTGAAATTTCCGGAGCATTCAACTTCATTTTTAGCATTATTCTCAAATTTTTTTGGTGCATCCATCTTCATTCAAAAATTTTCGGCGCATCCATCTTCATTCAAAAATTTTCGGCGCATCCATCTTCATTTCCAACATCCTTCTCAAAAATTTTCGGAGCATCTACCTTCATTTCTAGCACTGAAATTTCCAGAGCATCTATCTTCAGCATAAACACCCAAACAACTTCTCAAATATTCAAATGCATCTTTTGCCAATGGTTTAGTAAAAATATTAGCGAATTGATCTTTTGATCTACAAAACTCTAAACATATTTCTTTGTTATTCTCTAGTTCTCTTATAAAATGGTATCTAGTGTCTATGTGCTTGCTTCTTTTATGAAAAATATGATTTTTAGACAATGCAATAGCTAAGTTATTATCACAATAAATCTTTGTTGCTTCATCTTGTTTATGCATCAACTTAGCTAGTATTCTTCTCATCCATACTACTTGACATGCTGCTCCTGTGGTTGCCACATACTCCACTTCTGCTAAAGAAAGAGTGACAATGGGTCGTTTCTTTGAAGCCCATGATACAACTCCTGTTCTAAAATGGAAAACATAACCAAAGGTACTTTTCCTATCATCAATGCTGCCAATAAAATCACTGTCCGTGTATCCAATGAGTTTGAATTCATCTACATCTGAATATAAAATTCCATAGTTCTTAGTTCCACAGACATACCTCAATATCCTTTTTCCTATTTGCCAATGAGAGTCTTTTGGAGACTCCATGAACCTTGAGATAAGGCTCACACCATACATGATGTCAGGCCTTGTGACAATCAAAGACATGAGACTACCAACTAGCCATTTAAACAATCTAGGATCAACTAATGAACCATCATCTTCTATGCTTAACTTTAGTCTTGTCACAATTGGTGTAGGGGCTGGTTTACAATTTAGCATATTAAATTTTTTCAATACATCATTTGCATATTTTGATTGAGAAATAAAAATACCATCTGCTGATTGCTTAACTTCTATTCCCAAAAAATATTTCATAAGACCAAGATCAATCATCTCAAATTCTTTCATCATAGCTGCCTTAAAGGAACTTATAGAAAGGTCCCCCATAAAAATCAAATCATCTACATAAAGACAAACTATCGACATTTTACCTTCTTCATCCATCTTGATATACAAAGTAGGCTCACAGCTGCACCTACTAAAACTATTCTCAATTAAATAAGAATCAATTCAACTATACCATGCTCTAGGAGCTTGCTTGAGTCCATAGAGAGTCTTTCTTAGCTTGTATACCTTGTCTTCATGACATGAAATTTCATAACCTTCTGGATGCTCCACATAAACTTCCTCTTCAATAAAACCATTTAAAAATATAGATTTTACATCCATTTGAAAAATAGGCCACTTGTTTTGGGTTGCAATGGCCAAAACAGTTCTTACTGTGTCCAAATGAGCTACAAGGGAAAATATTTCATTGTAATCAATACCAGGGTGCTAAGTGAAACCTCTAGCAACCAACCTTTCCTTATACTTCAACACATTTCCATCCATGCCATACTTTGTTTTGTAAATCCATTTTACATTTATGACATCCTTTCCTTGCAGGCGATCCACCAACTCCCAAGTGCTATTTTTTTCAATAGCTTCAATCTCTTCATCCATAGCTTTAGCCCATGCTTTATTCTTTATTGCTTCATCAAAAGACATTGAATCAACAACTTCTGAAAATAAAGCAAAAATAGAGAAAGAATTTGATGTTTCAACATTAAAATCAGATTCATAGATATCTCTTAAACTCCTTATTTTTCACTACAATAAACTTGCCAATGTAGGATCCGATGAACTGATTCTATCAATAGAGTTTGATGGACCTTCTAATGGCCTTGTGACTAGTGTTCCTTGTGGAGTTTGTTGTATGGGCGAAAAATTCTAATTTCTTGAACTTACTCTTGTTGTAGAAGGTGTAGCTTTTGCTACAACATGTGTTCCATGTCCGAGAGTGGAAGGAGGTATTGCTTGAGGAATACCTTGCTGTTCTAACACTTCATCAGTCATATCATTATGTGAATCATCTGCTGCTATACTTATTATTTTTTCTACATTTCCATCCCATGCTTCATTCTCCCCAAATTGTACATCTTTGCTGATTATGAATTTTCTAGTATTTGGATTAAACTTCTTGTATGCTTTTGTATCTTCTGAATACCCAACAAAAATACATTTCTCATCTTTGTTATCCAACTTCCTTTTCAACTTTTCAGACACATGGGCATATGCAATGCATCCAAAGACTTTGAAGTGTGCAACACTATGCTTTTTACCACTCCAAGCCTCTTGAGGAATCACATTCCTTACACTTGTAGTTGGACATCTATTTAAAATATAAATAATAGTTGCTACTGCTTCAGTCCAGTATTCATTTGGTAAATGCTTTGACTTCAACATGCTCCCTGCCATATCCATGATAGTTCTTTTTTTTCTTTTAGCCACACCATTTTGTTGAGGTGTGTAGCGGAATGTAAATTGTTTGTGAATACCATGTTGTCTGCAAAAATTTAGAAAAGCATTAGAACTATACTCACCACCTCTATCAGTTCTTAATATTTTGATGTAATAACCATTTTGCTTCTCTACAAGAGCCTTGAACTCTTGAAAGACTCCAAAAGCATCAGATTTATGCCTCAAAAAGTAGACCCATGTCTTCCTTGTATAGTCATCAAAGAAAAGTTAGAAAATATGTACAACCTCCAATGGAAGGAGTTTGCATTGATCCACATATATCAGAGTGAATAATCTCAAGAGGTTTACAAGATATTTCTGATTTTCCAACAGGGAAAGTCTCTCTATGTTATTTACCCAAGACACACCCTTCACATACTCTTTCCAATTTTTGAATCAATAGCAATCCTTTAACCATATTATTTCTATGTAACAAATTCAAACCCCAAAAATTTAAATAACCAAATCTCAAATGCCATAATGCCATAACCAAGATTCATTCTTTACAACTGACTAAAAACTATTTGAACAGTTACACTATCATTTTGTTCATCTTTAGTTCCAATTTCTTCTTTTCCATAGCAAACTTGTTCCTTTCCGGAACTAGCTTGAGAAATTTCTTCTTTTCCAGTGCCAACTTGTTCTTTTCCGGAGCTAGCTTGAGAGACATTTATTAGAGGACCATTTTGAGAAATTTTCAGCCTTAAAGTCTACTCCAACTTGTGTATTTTTTGATATATGATGAGCTTCAACTGCAATTCTTTTGATATCAGGTTTCAACCTCAGAGGGAACATCCTATTTCTTGTCATTTGTACCTCTGCTATCAATTGAGTACTAGGAGCTTTATCAAGAATAACACATGCATTATCCTTCATATAAATTCTATATCCTTTTTGCACTAACTGACCAATACTCATCAAATTATGCTTCAGACCAACAACATAAAAAACATCATGAATGACCTTTTGCTCCCCCTTTTTGGTTAGAATATCAATAGTCCCTTTTCCCATAACATTCACTTGATTATTGTTTCCAAGGGTGACATTTAAAGTAACTGATTTATCCAAGCTACAAAATAACTCTAGATTTTCAGACATGTCATTGTTATAGCCAGAATTTAAATACCAAATATCATTTGGACTCTCTTGAACCATATTGCATTCAACTAGTGATTTTGTAGAAATTGCTTCAACAATCTTTATGCATTCAATAAACATAGAATTTTTTGTAGAATGTTCTTAGGGATTTTGATTTTGTCTTCTTTGATCATGTTGTTTCTTTCTGCATTCAGAAGAGTAGTGACCATACCTTTTACAATTATGACATTGAACATGTGACTTGTCTTGTCTTTGACCAGTTGAATGATTATGAGAGTGATCATTGTTATGTCCTCTTCCACCTTGGTTTGCAGGACTGCTGCTACATCCTCTAAATGTGTTTCTTCCTCTACCCCTAGAAGTGAATCTACCTTTACCTCTTCCATAGATTATTGAAGCCTGAGATGAGAATGCATTTTCTATGGAAGTGTGTGATCTGTTCATCCTATGTTCATGATTTATCAAAGAGGCATGCAACTCATCCATTATCATCTGAGTTAAATCCATAGTTTCCTCTATAGCAACAACTAAAGGATCAAATTTAGGAGGAAAAAATATTAGCAATTTTTCAACTATTCTTGTCTCTTCTATCATTTCCCCATGTGACTTTATTTGATTCACAAGCCCAACAACATGTGTAAGAAATGATTCCACAAAATTTGAATCTTTCATATTTATGTTTTCAAAATCTCTTCTAAGCAACTGAAGTTTTGCAGTTTTAGCTTTGTCCTTACCTTGATAAGTTGTTTGTAGTGTATCCCATGCCTCCTTTGCTTGCTTTTCCGCTGCTACTCTTGGGAGTATGCTTTCATGCATTGCTTGATGAATGTAGAAAAGGGATTTTCCATCCTTCTTCCTTTGCTCTTTCAAAAGATCTTTTTCTATTTGTGTGAGTGCATTATATGCTGCTTGGTTTGTTGGTTCCACATAACCATTCTCAACTATCTTGAGACCAAAACAGGGCTTTCATGGTTAATGACCAATACTCATAATTTTTTCCTATGAAAATGGGGGTTTGCAGACTAGATAAAAATGCACCAGATGTGGAAGCCATTAATGGCTATCAAAAGAAAAAGAGTAGACCTAGAGAAAGTAGAGAGACAAAGGGTTTAAACCAAAGCTCTGATACCAGATGTGGGGAAAGGGACAAAGGAGCAGATATACAAATAGAGCAGACTGAAATATTTATATAGTAGTAAAAAAAAGACAAATAAAATGCATATAAATGCTGCTCTCAACACACACAAGATGCACAGTAGAAAGTAGTCAATATCATATTCATATAGGTATTAAAATTGGATAGTTACAATAGAGCTTCGTTGCCCTGTCTTCTTTCTTCTTATTACTTCTTCTTCTTGCTTCATGCCAACATACAAAAACTGAGAGATAATATCTTGAGAAAATATATACAAACTTAACTTACAAGCCAAGTAAAAAAACGTTAATGTTAAGCCTAAAACAAAAAGAATGTCAGAAGTCAGATCTAAACATTCCAATTAATGCGAATATGCCCAACTTGCCCAAAATCTACCATAGTTAGAGATTTAGTAATTAGCAACTGACAAATGAAAACATGTCTTAAAGTTGTTAGTTGAGATTATATTTCTAACAATAAAATCATGCATATAGATCATTTGGTTGGAATTTCACAAGAAGAAATTAATATCTTTGATTGTCTCAAGAAAGTTTATGAAATTGGGAATATAAATAGTGAAAGCAGAAAGCCAAGAACGAAGGACTCTTGAAAACTTAGCTACGAGGGGAATTTGAAAAGATTTTTTAAAAAAAACTTCGAGAAGCAATTATGTATACGAGAGTTCATTAAGAGTTTATTTTATTTTTGTAAAACTCCTAAATAAAAGGAATCAACTACAAAAACTGAAAAGTCTCCTTATTGTATTTTATTGTAAAACTTCTTGAAAAGGTGGGTATGATTATTCAATTCTGAAATAGGGGGAGAGCATAGGTGGTTTTCTAAAACTTAATCTTTGGTACAAAGATAGGGGAGTTTGTGAGCTCTCTGTTTCCATCAATGAATAAATGAGACATTTTGGAATCCGTGTGTTCAATTGTCTTTCCTTTAATTGCTGATTTCTTGCATGAATTCACAATTATTCTTTTATGTTTTTCTCTGTTATATCAGATTATGGATATGTTCATTATAGTTTATGTGAGTCTTGATTTGTTCATATAATTAGAAGGAATTATTGTCCCTTCTCCTCATTATCTTTTGCAAGTATGAGTAAACAATCTATGTGTCATTTGTGTTCATTCTCTTTATTCTGAGTTTACAATCACATTTGTGTCATGGCTATGCATAGATGTTAGTCTTCCTTTCCTCCTTTCCGATCAAAAGAAAACTCCAAGAACCCAAATTATATCATACGAGGGAGCTGCCCCTCTCAAATGCATAGGAAGATCATCAATGAAATGATGATCTCTCCAACTGTTGGTGGCATTTATCTTTATCGATCAGGCAAATAGAGTTAATAATCAACTAATTTTCATAAAGGAAAATTAAATTACCAACATATTTTTGGCGACTTTGGTAGGGAAAAGATCAAAGTGCTAGTGTTTCATTTCCTCAAAAATTTGAAGACATCTCCTTGATGATGGAGGTTGGCGACTTTGTTATATGGATCATACTTATAATACATTTTTGGTAGAAAAATTCTAGTGATATTCTTTCAATTTGCATTATGGTGTTGGCTTCATCACAACCGTTGGGAAGTCATTTTGGGCCTTTATCCTTGCCACAATATTCAACCTTATCTCCAGGTTTGAGAAAGTATTTTCCAAATTTCAACGGAGAAAATTCATAGATTGTAGATGATCATATTCAAGCTTTCACCCATAGCATGTGGAGTTTTGGGAGAGAATGAAGAAAATGTGTTTGTTCAACTAATTTTTGAACCCCTCATTGGAGGTGTTACAAATTGGTTTTAGTATTTAGAAGATGGATGCATTACTAATTAGGACAATTTGAAGAATAAGTTTCTTGGAAGATTCAAATCAATAGTTGATGTGGGTGTATTACTATGCCAATTTTTCAATATTCAAAAGAAAAAAGATGAACTTATGATATAGTTTGTGGGTCGGTTCAACAAATATTTAAAGAGGATTCCTCATGAAAATCATCCATGTTATAAAAATAAATTGTCCATTTTTGTTGCAGCATTACACCCTGAAGTCAAATTCCTCTTGAAGCAAAAAAAGGTATGTGATCTCAAGATTGCAAAACAAAAAGCCATTAGAATTGAAGATGATTTGATATTATGTGGACTTTAGAAAACAAATAAGGTTGAAGACACTTCTAATCATGGATTCATGAGGAGTTATCAAGTGCAGCCACAAGAGGTAAATATTTCATCTTCTTTATTTGAATGCCACCAATTTTACAGTCTTGGGTCAAGAGTTTTTTTTGAAGAATAACCAAATTGATTCATGTATTGAAACATTAGCTAAAGTATATGGTATGCATTATGAAGAAGACAAGGGTGAATTTGCTAATGCTTCGAGAGATGAGGAAGATCATGTTTCTTCATATTCAAATATTAATGGTCATCACATGTAGTTTAAAAATCTAACAACTCCTATTGCAGCTTGTGAACAACTTTCTAATGACATGAACAACTGGGATTATACACTAGATATTCTCCCAAATCATGCATATCTGGAGCATGAAGTTTTTGAAGTTCCTACATTGAATCATGAAGAGGCAAGGCTGCAAGGAAGGGTTAGAGATGATTTTATTTTTGAATCATTTCATTTTGAAAGGTTTAATAAGGATGCTTGCATAAAGAATGGTG
>VDFB02114178.1:43349-58759 GCA_007258455.2 Sequoia sempervirens
TTTTTTGAATAGTCAAGATCACAAGAATTCCAATAAAACAAAGCTCTTTAGATTGATATCAAGCCAATAGAGTTTTGTTTTAGTTTAATTTGGCTTTCTATATTTAATTTTGGTAAGTACTCTTATAAGGTTCAAAAAGGTTAAAAAGTTAGATAGAAACCTTACTTAGTATTTATGATATTGTCTACTATTTCGCACTAAATTGTGTCTTTGGATTTATATACATGAAAAGCATTACTACGAGCCTAAGGAAAATTATACTAGTGTGGATGAAATGAGGAAAAAGGGAAACTTTAGGATTTGACTCTAGGGTTTAGGCACCTTTCCTCATTTCATTTAGGAGTGGTTTGTGGTAGTAGGGGTTTGATGAATTTGGACAAGATATAAAACTGACTTACAACCTGAAAGGTGAGTCAACCTTCCCTTGACCAAATTTGGAATGAATCTGAGAATGAAATGACTAGGCTAATGATGCAAATAACTATTCTAATGCAAAACCAACAAATCTAGAAAGTCACAAACAAATTCAAACTTCATAAATAGACTGAGTAGAGTACTATGCACCTATAATATGAATTTGAAGCTGATTTCTGAGGACTAAGTCACCTTGGGCGGCTATGTCCTAGTAGATGAATTCCTGATCTGATTTCATAGTCCTCTAATGTTTGATATGAGCCTTCTTTTTCTAGGTGTCACACTGTCGGATCTTCGTCGGGTGCAGAGGTAACTGAGTTTCTGTATGTTTTCAAGGTGTAGGGCTTGA
This sequence comes from Sequoia sempervirens, assembly GCA_007258455.2. Classification (NCBI taxonomy): domain Eukaryota; kingdom Viridiplantae; phylum Streptophyta; class Pinopsida; order Cupressales; family Cupressaceae; genus Sequoia; species Sequoia sempervirens. The sequence goes on from VDFB02114178.1 coordinate 44,113, forward strand.
ATGTAACAATGCATAATTGACCTTCAAACTTCTCCCAATCTCCTTCAGATCTGAAACCTACACATTCAAAGAGAGAGGAAGGGTTGTCCCATTTAGGGTCTTTCGTTAGTCAAACTTTGTGTTGGTGTTTCCACCTCCACAATGGAAATGTCAATGAAAGAGAGCCTATACTTTTGAGAGATAGAGGCTAAATGATAAATGCATGATTAATCAACAATGGATTGCAACTCACCACTCTAAAATGGCTTCCTTGAAGGACTAAAGTCATACAAGATTTTCTCAAGGATTGATTGTTGTTGGCTTGATTTGATTGAAGACCTACAAGGGTTAGATCTCACAAACAATATGATAACATGAACATGCAAAAACTCACATACACTTTGACATGATGCTTTGATATTGAATTGCTGCAATGAATATTCTCTTAACTACTCTTGAATTGATTATGTAAACTTTTGAGTTTCATTTGACCTTTGGTTACATCTATAACTTTTCAGGAAATTAAGTTTTTTTTTTATGGTATGGAGAAACTAATTTTTTCTTATGTAAACTTTTGAGTTCCATCTAGCCTTTGGTTACATCTATAGCTTTTTACGAAATTAAGCTTTTTTTAATGATATAGAGAAACTAAGTTTTGCTTATGTAAACTTTTGAGTTCCATCTTTTCCACATAGTCTTATATAAAGCTGAGTATTGTTTGATTGAAAGACAACAATGAGAAGTAAAAGACTGTCAAGTACTGATCTTATAGTGACTATGTCTGGGACCCAAAAAATGGGCATATGTTAAAAGCATGGCTTGTAACTACATGCTAAACACAGATAAAGGAGTACCTCATAGTAAAATGGGATTTTGATTAAAACCACTTCTAAGAATTTTACATCGGTGTTAATTATTATAATTTGATTCATGTGGAAACACCACTTGTATATAAATAACTTTATCTTCCCTTTATTCCCATAAATTTGTTGCATATAACTGCCGTCTCAATAGAAATAAAATATTTATAGTCTAGATTGTGCAACAACTTTGAAGTTTAGTTATACAATCTTTATGGTGTATATATTTTGTTCATTTTATTTTCAATAGTTATGTGGAGTCGTATCTATAATGGTAGTAAGAGGTGGATTGTAATGGTGTTTTAACATAAATTGTTTCAATTTAATTTTGATAGCCATTTACACATAAAATATTGATATGGAATAATATACATAATATTAGTCATGCCATTTAATAATAAATATATTAAATTAGTGATATCTTATTAAATGATCAAAATTTAAAAAAAATCAACAATTAGTAAGTGGAACAAAAAAATATATTGAAACTATTGTGTTTGAATTGTTTTTTATTGAATATCTATAATTGTTTGTGTTATCTTATTTTTTTATTACTATAGAAAAAAAATTATTAACATTAAATTTAAAGAATTTCAATGGGGTCCTTGTTTTATTGGTGAAGTTGGATGGTTCTAAATGAACCCATCCGGGATCAAGTCTTGTTGAGTATAAGCTCTCAATACCATAAGGGATGAGTTCAAGATTGTGTCCCAAGCAACTTGGGTAGAATGGATACCCCTTAGTTATTTGTCCATGTGTGTATGTAGTAGTTTCGATAGATATTGAAAAAATATTTTATATTTTAAGGAGGAACATAATTCTCATGTTAATCTAAGTTTTTGATAAGGTAAGCAACATTTATAGGGTGTTGTACCCATTACACGAAGGGTCCTCGGGGCAAAAAAAAGTGAGTTCAAAATAGGACATGAACTAGAAAGAGCTTGCAAACAAGAGCCACAAGGCTCGACAAAATAGGCCAAACAGGCCACACACAAAACAATACTAGAACATGAAAAACCGACAGAAAAAATGTCGGAAGAGGTACAAGGACTAGACAACCCTAGAATATGGGGGGATAGAACTGACTCCCAAAACCCTAGGCCGTAGTTTGAGGAGTCCATTCTTTTTTTTTTGCACAATAGACCAGAAAGGCTCAAAACAAAGGTCAACTAAACGAGACGAGATGAGCGGTTCATCCATAACCACAACGGACAAAGAGCCTCCACGTAGCGAAGCTGTCACTGCAAAAGAGGAGTCAGGAGCATTCGGGGGATTGATAGCAGTGTTTAACGAGGGATGAGCAGAATCAATCGACACAGTGACAACAAAACGGGGCAATGGTTCCATTGAAGGGATAGCTAGAGGAGGAACCTAGGGAGCCACATCCACTAATGAAGAGTCATCCTTAGAGGGATCCATCGATGGGGGAGAGCCCACCATGAAATGGTTCGAGAGAGCATCCTTCCACTAGGTAGCAGTGCCTTTGCGACGAGCAAGGGGGTAACTAGAGGCCAAATGACCAATAGAGAAACATCTCCTGCACTGAAAAGGGAGCCCCTCATAGTCCATAAGTTGCTTCCAAGGTTTGTCCTCCACCATCAAGACCACATCACCATGGAGAGGATATTAATCTAAGTTAATTAAATGAATGGACATAATTATATAAATTTTAATGTGAATCAATTCATAACAATTGCAAATAATGAAATCTATGATAATATGTATATTGTAAACTATCATAGATATCTTAGATACATATTTCAAAAGTTGTTGAAAGATATTAATCTTAATGTGGCCATCTATCTTATAGAACTTACTTAATATAAACACTTCGAGATTGATATTTCTCAATATTTTTTGATAGATGTATTTAAGATATATATACTAGTAATATCTTATTTATAGATATTCATTAGTTAGTTTCCTTAAAAACTAGCTTTTATTCAAACTAGGGGTAGTTCACAAAAATCACTCAATTTTTTTTAAAAATATTTTAGATGTAGGTAATTAACTCAATTTTCTTAGAGGGTGGTTGGTCAACCTTAATGGATAGTCTATGTAGAAACTGAAAACACTACATAAGATAACTTAAGTTTTCTCTAGTGCTTTTTCAATTTGAAACTCAATGCCTTTATTTTATGCATTCCCCTATTTGTAACGTGAACCCATCAATCAAAGGCGTGCAACAAATGTAATGGTAGAATTACACCTCCATTTTCAAAGTTGAACTGCAATTGCTCTCGGAAGTCTAGTAAACTACCTTTCCTATTAGAGATGTGATTAACATAAAATCAATTACATAGATATGGAGTAGACATTGCTTTTTTCAATTAGCCAATTACATGACTGTCTCTTAAGCTTGGGATTGAGAGAAACTATCCATAGTAGGTACTCCCATGCTCAGAATTAGAGGATGGCTTCACGAGGTGACAAAGGTCATTTATATAGCACTGAGTAGTACATATCACAAAAAATCCATGACTTCAATTTTTTTCAACATGTCTCCACATAATTTATACAACACTGAGTGGTATAACAACATTTATCAAATGGTTTCATTTTCCTATCTAGATGATTGCTCATGGAATATTTTGAAAGGTCCTTGGTTTTTGAGGTATAATGGACTTTGTCTTAAAAATTGGTCTCCGAGCTTTAATCCAATGAGTGATGATACCATCAAGTTTCCTGTGTGGGCTAACATTGGAATATTGAGATGAAGAAGTTCTTATGCTTAAATTGCAAATACCTTTGAGCGTACTTTGATGCTAATATGGTCACAAAATTCAAAAAACATTTTTTGTTTGCTAGGTTTTGTGTGCTTGTGAAGAAAAATAAGGCACTCCCAACACAAATTACCCTATCTTCCAAATATGGTGATTGGGTGTAGCGAATTGAATTCGAATTGATCTTTAGTAATTTTCCATTGTTGTTGTAAAGTGGATCATACTATTGCTAGTTGCCCAAGCAACAAGAAATAGTACTTTGTTTGAAGGAGAAAGGAACAAACGTCTGCTACTATTGAGAAGTACATTACCACTGAGGATGCACATAAGGAAGAAAGTAGGGGGAAAGCCCTTTTTGACTATACATTGATGGACACCTCTTTCAAGGATTCAAGATTGAATGATAGATTTTCTTGTGGACTTATGAATCCTCCTTATGCCAAAAAAAGAAGTTTAGGGTTGAAAGACTCTTGCACTATGAAGCAAAAATTGTTGGAACGATTTGGTTTCAAACCACCTTAACTTTGGGTTGGTAGTTTGTAAGGATTTGTAGTGTCCTTTTTTGTTATACTTCTGTTGATTCCCTTGGTTGTCCTTTCTTGTTTTGTTATGCTTAATGCTTAATCCTACTTTTTATACAAGGTTTTGGGCCCTTTAAAAATCCTTTCTTACCTCAATCAAAAACATTATTGATCAATAATATTGATAACAAAACAAAACAAATTATTATATTGCAATAAAAGATATGATGTATGGGATATATTGGTGACAAGATGAAATTAGATTGAAAGTTGTAATGGTTGTGGAGAATAGCCATTTAGTATTGTTTATAACTTGGAAATACACCACTCAATCTAACCAGATGGCAGCTTTTATAAAATGGAAAGGGGTGGCCACCCCTCAAATCTTGAAAAATTCTTAAATTAGACAAAGCTTGTTAAAATTTACATAGACCAGTTAGAACTTGAGCCTAGGACCCTTCTATTTGTTGTTGGGGTGCTTTGCCATTGAGCTACTAGCTCTCTTGGTGACCAGTCCATCTTCAATTAAGGTGTGGCTTATCTTCTAACACCCCCCCTTGAGCCACATTGCAAGTGTTCAAAGATTCTAGCTTGGCTTGGCTTTGCTGACTTGGTCTTTGATACCATCTTAAACTTTTCAAGGATAAGTTACAAGTCAAACATGGGACCTCCCATTTACAGTTGGGCTGCTGTGCCACTAAGCTACATGCCCTTTTGATGACTGGTCCATCTTCATTTCAACAGTGACTCATTTTCCAACGAAACTTATCTTGTATATTTTTAAACAAAATAGTGTCTCCTTTTACAAAAGAATTGAACGTAAAATAAAACTAGTTGAATAATGACAAATTGTCATTCACAAGGATTACTCTATGTTTAAATATGGATACAAATTGCAATTTGAATTTGGACTAGGTTAAATTCTTTATATTGTTGGATATGCTCATATTTTTCACTATGGACGTCTTACCGTAGAAACCCAGTCATTCTACATGAAGTTTATCTTTTCTTAATTATAAAAGGGTTATTCAATGGTTGAAAATGTTGTTAAACCAACTTGTTCTTTATATGTACTTGTATACTGTCTGTATTGGAATGATGGGGATGGAGGAATGAACGAATTGTTCCTGTTTTTCTTATGGTTAGTGCTGTGAAGTTTTGTAACAAGTGGTATAGAGCCATTAGTCAATGTTTGATCTGTGAGGATGAGGAAAGGTGGTGATTTGAAGGGGTTGCCAGAAGGTGAAGAAACGAATGGTTGTTGATTAAAGATCCAATATGGAGATGTGGTATTGGTTTTATTAAAGGCTGCACATTCTGTAAAGGTTGCAAATTCTGATGTTTGTTCCATACAAAAATCGAAAACAAGATGTTCCAGCAAAACAAACAAAGAAGAAGATAAGAGATCATCATGTATTTTGTTTTGGAAATTTTGTTGGATATATCCGCCTAAGCCACTGTGTAAATCATCATCAATGTTTGAATGTTAGATTGTTAAAAAAGTATTTGTTAGAGATATTAGATTTCCACACTTTATAATGGTAAGAGGGTGTTTCTTTTTTATTTACTGTGTGAATGGATCAGGGAGTGCGATCCGAAGATTTTTATAGTTCATAATGATAAGAGAGTGTTTCTTCTGGATTTAACTCTGTGCTATTTTTTGTATCAACTTTCGGATCACACTCTGTGATCCATCATCAGAATCCGAAACGTTGATGCAAAAAATAATATAATTAAGTTCAGAAGAAGCACTCTCCCATCATCAGAATCCTAAACGTTGATGGAAAAAATAATATAGTTAAGTTCAGAAGAAGCACTCTCTTAAATATTTGTTCCTGCATTATGAAAGTGGACCAAATTTTCTCATTTTCTTTGGAGAAAATTTAGAAGAGAAATTTTGGCAGCTTCAATATGAAATATCTTTTGAAAATGAAATTATAACAAATTGTACCATCTGTCCAACGTGCGGATGTTATTGAGAGAATTTACACAACCTAAAGATAAAGATAGAAGTGATTGTGGGGCATTAAAGACAAAAGAAAATATGGAAAAGAGGAGATTGTACCACTTTTAAGGAGGTAGGAGCGAGTATTTGTACTGTACAATTTTTTGCAGGGATTTTTTTTTGGGAGGTGGAGTGAGCATGGAGGTGGCGGTTATTCAATGGGTGGCAGATACTGGGTCTTCTCCCCTATTCCATATTTTCTCCCTCATAATGAACAGTTTGAAGAAAATCTCCAAAATATATGCTACAACATTATTTTGACTTAGGGCCTCTCCCTAGCCATCTCCCAAAAACATTGCATTTGCATTCTCCAATGATCGATGCAATCACTCCACAATTAAAGATGATCAACCTACATATGACCATCGTGAGTCGCTCTTCTAGTGCTCATTTGAATTAAAGATGATCAAACTACAATTGACTACTATGAATCACTCTTCTGGTGGTCACTCCAAATCACTACCATGCATGGTCATCTCCTCTCTATCTGCAGTGTTCAAAACTCAATAATTTGCAGTCTCAAAAATCTTAATCAAATTGGATATCAATAATTTGGGGACCTATTTAACAATCCAACCGTAAATCTACAATTTTAAGGACCAAACTGTTAAATTTAGTGATTAGATTAAGTGCATAGAAAAATAATTCAAAATTAGACACAATAACACAACAAATACCCTAGGAAAACCCTCCTCTTGAGGGAGAAAAACCCAGCAACAATATATCTCTTATATATTGAAACAATAAATGAATCTCCTTTACAATAGAGGCCAATGCACATCAAGTTGATACAATATAAAAGAGAATTTGATGAAGATAATATCAGCCAACAATGATATAGAACTTCTTTTGAACTCGATCTGACTTGAATAGAATTCACACCAAGAATGTGTATAGATGAAGTGTATCAAATGAACTGAATATGAATGATCACAAAGAAGTGAAACATCGAATATATATACAACATTTGAGAGAGGATGTGCCTCTTCAAATGTTCTCAAGTCGGCCTTCACCAAGAGTCGTCCACCAATAATAAATGACGCCTAGTAAAATCACGTCTCATGGAGTATGATGTCGGCATCTTTCAAGATGCAACTCTTCATTAACTAACACATATAAAATCGTGCCTCTTGATGCTTATAAATTAAATAGCCCCTCTTGGCTATAATTTAATTTATCAATAGAAGTAAAGGAGACGATTGGAGGGATGCGACTAAAGCTGTACATGAACATCAACACTCTCTCTCAGCTAGGGAGAATACTTCCAGCTGCACAAGACATATCACCTCAACATGATGTCTACCACAATGGATACAACCAAATGTGGAAAGGAAGAATATCACCTCATCGTGATATCATATATCACCTCAACATGATATCAACCATAATGGCTACAACCATAAATGGTATGTACAAGTGTTCATCACTTGCGTGATGTTGTCACCTCAACATGAATTTTCACCATGGGTCTCTTAGAGGGTGAAACACAAGTACAACAAAATCATCACAGATTATCTCATGTGATGTTGTCATGGAGTCACACACATGACATCCACCATGACTCTCTCAGAGGGTGGAAACAAGGGCTTTCACCTCAAATCTCAAAGAGAAATGCATTAACAAGGGATTTCACCTCGAACTTCTCTCACAAAGAACTCATTAAACAAGGGATTTCACCTCGAACTTCTCTCCACAGAGAAGAACTCGTTATAGGCTATCACTGATATTGAGTCTCTTTCTCAGTTTAGGCTGGATTCTCCACCATACCAAGCTTATCTCGAAAGTACACAAACTTTATTTTGGAGAGAGGCTTGGTGAGAATATCTGTCGTCTACTCATCAATGCTGATATACTTCAACTGTATAGCCTTTCTCAATACCATATCTCTGATATAGTGGTATTTTATCTCAACATGCTTGGTTCTGTCATGAAACACAAGATTGACATAAATATTTAGAGAACTCTGGTTATCACAATGAATTATAGTAGGCTCCATTGATTGTCCAAACAATCCTGCAAGGAGCTTACAAAGCCATACTGCTTCCCGAGCTGCCATACAAGCTACAATATACTCTGCCTCTACTGTACTCAATGCCACAGATGACTTCTTCCTGTTGCACCAAGATATCATAGTAGAACCCAAACTGAAGCAACACCAGAGGTACTCTTCCGATCTGTAAAACATCCTGCCCAATCAAAATCAGTATAACCATGCAACTCCAAGTCATCATCTGAAGAATATCTCAACCCATATCCAACTGTGCCACACAAGTATCTCAAGATATGTTTAGCTGCAACAAGATGTATCTGTCTTGGTTCACACATGAACTGACTAAGTGCACTCACAACATAACATATATCTAGTCTAGTGTTAACTAGATACATCAAGGACCCAATCAGCTGTCTGTACATTGTAGGATCCACCAAGTCTGAACTAGCTGCAGCCTCCTTCAATTTATGTAGGTTGGTCTCCATAGGTGTAGACATGGATTTGCAATCCATCATACCAAACCTCTTAAGTACATCAATGGTGTACTTCCCTTGACTTAGAATCATCTCATCTAGTTTTTTCCAGAATTCTAAGCCAAGGAAGTAGTGCATAAGTCCAAGGTCTTTCATCTCAAACGCAGAGGCCAACTCTTTCTTACATTTGATGATCAAGTGCTCTTCTCCAGTAAGTATCAAATCATCAACATATAAAACCAAAATCAATGCTTCATCATCAATTACCTTAAAGTATAGATTAGAGTCAGCATCATTCTTCAAGAAGCCCAAGCTTGACAGGTAACGATCAATTCTTTCGTACCATGCACAAGGAGCCTGCTTAAGACCATACAAGGCCTTCTTTAGCTTGTAAACATGAGACTCCTTCCATGTACCTCGAACCCATCAGGTTGCTCGATGTAGACTTCTTCCTCAATCACACCATTTAGAAAAGCTATCTTCACATCCATTTGATGAATCTTCCATCCTCTAGATGCAACAATCGCAATGATGGTCCTAACATAAGTGTAGCAAGCAACAGGAGAAAATGTTTCTTCATAATCAACTCCCTCTTTCTGTGAAAAATGACGAGGCACGAATCCTGCCTTGTACTTCTCTATGCTCCTATCAGCTGCATGCTTGATCTTGAAGAGCCATTTCGAAGATACCATAGATTTTCCTTTGAGTCTAGGAACAATGTCCCAAACATCATTCTTGAGAATTGATTGGTACTCCTCTATCATAGCATCTTTCCAAACGTGTTGACTGGAGGCTTCTTCCACACTAGAAGGGTTAGACTCAATAATCTGACTCATCAAGGCAACATAACTAGAGAAATTATGTGGCCTTTTACTCTCTCTGAATGTACCTCTGGGAGCTGCGAACCTTTCAGCCTCTTGCATAGTTTGTCTAGCCCAAAGAGGTCTCTTTCTTCTAATCACAATATCGGTAGGCCCATCAGTAGGTTCCAAGGGCTCAACTGGATCAACATCTTCCTTTGGTTCGAAAGTCTCCCTCTGAATTTTAGGAGTATGGTCAACTTCCATATCCTGAGGAGGCTCATCATAGTCAATCTCCACATGAGTTCCCTTGGATCATCTAAATGCAACATCTTCCTCGAATGTGACATCTCTACTGATTTCAATCAACTTCTGACCTGGAACATATATCCTGTAGGCTTTTGATGTCTCAATGTAGCCCACAAATATTCCCTTCTTGCCAGAAGGCTCCAACTTAGTTCTCTTCTCTTTTGGAACATGAACATAGACATGACATCCAAAGATCCTCAAATGACTAACCTCGGGCTTCTTCCTTGTAAAGGCTTCTTCTGGAGTCATATTCTCCAAGACCTTGTGAGGACTTCTATTCTGAACATATATTGCAGTCCTCTAAGCTTCTGCCCATAAGAAGGTTTGTAGATCCTGGTCATGAATCATGGCTTTTGCTGCTTCCATGATCGTCCTGTTCTTTCTCTCTACAACACCATTCTGTTGAGGATTATAGGGAACACAAAACTCCCTCTTAATCCTAGCATCAACACATAAATTTTGAAAGCTACCAGAGGTGTATTCTCCTCCATTATCAGATATGAGGATCTTGATTGTTTTACTAGAAAAATTCTCTACAAGAGCTTGAACTCCTTGAACCTTTCTAACACTTCCTTAGACTCTCTAGTTTTCAAAAAATAAATCCAAGTCTTTCTAGAGTGATCATCAATAAAAAGAACATAATACAAGAAACCACTCGAAGAAGGAATAGACATAGGTCCACATAAATCATAATGAATAAGGTCTAAAATACATTTAGATCTACTTTCTCTACTATGGAAAGGAGCTTTTGAATTCTTACCCATAACACATCCTTTGCAAGTTCCTTCATGCTCCTGATTGAATTTAGGAAGTCTCGTGACCAACTTCTCCATGATGGGTAAGGCTCAGAAGTGGAGGTGAGCCAATCTTCAATGCCATAGATCATATAGATTTGAAGAGTCATGAACTAAAGCCTGTAGAGGACACGTACATAGCCTATAGAGGATTTCATGTCTAACACCAATTACTTGAGCATCCTTGAAACTGGAATTCTCCATCCACACAAGAACTTTGCCTTTTGAGAAGGCAACTTGATATCCTTTATCTTCTAGAGCTGAAATAGAGATGAGATTGCGCTTGATTCCTAGAACATAAAGAACATCCCTCAACTGAAGTGTAATGCCGAAATCCAAATGAATATTAGAGGTCCTAATCCCTTTTATAGAGTAGCTAGCATCATCTCTGATAATAACTTGTTCGGAAGAATCTTTCTCCACCAAACTTGATAAGTGCTCCTTAAATCCGGTGATGTGTCGAGAAGCACCACTGTCGATCATCCAAGTGTTGGTATCTGTAGGTACATTGCTTGACAATGCTGAATATAACAAATATTCACATGAATCCTTCTGTGGAGAAGCATCATCAACATCTGCAACGGTGGCTTGTTGCTTAGGTCTAGTTGGACAATGCTTAGCAAAGTGACCATACTTGTCACATCTAAAGCATTGGATCTTGGGCATGTCTCTCTTCTTCTTGGAGGCAGGTGCATCATCGTTTCCCTTATCTCAATTCCTCTTGAAGAACCCTTTCCTTCCATATTTTCCTTTCTTCTTCGAAGCATGGGAGGCGAGAACATGAATGCCTTCATTCTTTGAACTTTGACCAACACCTCTAGCCACAAACCTAGATTCTTCTTGAATGCAGTCTATCCTTAAACGATCAAACTTAGGCAATTTTGATCTTGCACTAATTCCCTGAATGAAGGATTCCCAAGAAAAAGGAAGACCATTGAGAGCAAGCATGGTCAAGTCTTTGTCGTCAACTACATGGCCAATTGTTGAGAGCTGATCTCTCAAATATGAAATCCTCATGAAGTAAGCAATCACTAATTCTCCCTTCGCCATCTTGACATGATGTAGTTGTTGCTTTAGTGCAAGTTCCCAACTGGTATTGTTGATTTCGTACATTTCTTCCAATGTCTTAAACATGTCTCTTGCCGTCTTCAATTTAGAGACAATAGGAACAATATGATCCTTAACAGAATCAACCAATATTTTCATTGCCTTGATATCTTTCTTCACCCACTGCAACTTCTCTTCTTCCACCTCAAGTTCAAGAACACTAGACTCCACAAATTCACCCAAGTCATTTTCACGCAAGGTAAGCATAATCCTGAATCTCCATGATGTGAAGTTGGATGCTTCCTCAAGTCTATCCTCAATCTTCAATCCATTCACCATCTTGACAAAGGTAGAGATAGACAAAATAAATATAAAGAAGAGAATATAATATCTCTATATAAACAAATCTGATCACGATCTCCTCAAACCCGCTCTGATACCATGTTAAATTTAGTGATCAAATTAAGTGCACAGAAAAATAATTCAAAATCAGACACAATAACACAACAGATACCCTGGGAAAACCTTCCTCTTGAGGGAGAAAAACCCAACAACAATATATCTCTTATATATTGAAACAATAAATGAATCTCCTTTACAATAGAGGCCAATGCACATCAAGCTGATACAATATAAAATACAATCTGATGAAGATAATCTCAGCCAATAATGATATCAAACTTCTCTTGAACTCGATCTTCCTTGAATAGAATTTGCACCAAGAATGTGTATAGATGAAGTGTATCGAATGAGCTGAATATGAATGATCACAAATAAGTGAAACATTGAATATTTATACAACATTTGAGAGAGGACGTGCCTCTTCAAGTGTTCTCAAGTCGACCTTCACCAAGAGTCAGCCACCAATAATAAATGACGCCTTTGTATGGAAGATCACGCCTAGTAAAATCGTGTCTCATGGAGTATGATGTCGGCCTCTTTCAAGATGCAACTCTTCATTAACTAACACATATAAAATTGTGCCTCTTGATGCTTATAAATTAAATAGCCCCTCTTGGCTATAATTTAATTTATCAATAGAAGTAAAGGAGACGGCTGGAAGGATGCGACTGAAGCTGTACATGAACATCAACACAAACAATGTCCAAAGCTATCATTAACATAAACCAACAATGCCACATAATCAACAAATCAATAAAATATCTAAACAAAACATCTGAAGAACATATCATTCATCTTTGCAAGTCTCCATCCAAATACCAACAAAGGTTCCCTTTGCAAGGAAAACACAACACAACAACCACATCAACGTCATCAAAATAAGTCAAAAATTTAAATCAAAGGCATCTCAAACATAAAGGGAATCCATAACACTCTAAAGACAAGCAAAATCAATCTTATCATCACCAATAGTAGTGCCAACATTATTTTTATCACCAACAATATCACCATCATTGTCATCACCTACAATATTATCAACATCGTTGTCATCACCAACAACATTATCAACATCATTCAATATAGTCTTATTTAAGGCTTTGAGCCTAAATTTTGTCAAAGATGTCAAAACTGCATTATCTAAAGATCCATCTAATGTCTCCCCCAGAATTGATTCAAACAAAGCATTAGTAACACATAACATAGGTTTTTGCACTTCCTTATGAAAACAACAAGAAAAATCATGAGTATGTTGACCATATAATGAAGAGAGGTGTAGATCAAAACACGAAACTGATGTATGGCCATGACAACCACAATAGGGAAACAATTTTGGTTGCACCAATTTGACACTTGTAGAGGAAGATTCAACTTGACATTAATTCATAAGCCCTCGAGATACAAATTTGATGGGTTTGGAGTACTTTGGAACATAAGACCCAACAACACCCTTATAACCAAGACCACATTTTCCTTTGTTTATTTTTTGAGACTCTAATTCTCACAATTGGCTTTTCATTCACTTGTATGGAAGTGCTAGAAGGAACAACTTGTTCAATATATTTCTTTTGTGCTAAGACATTGGGTTTTTGCTCTTGCAACCTATCTATTTCTTGATGTAGTGAAATATATTGAACACAAAATTGCATAAAAGTAGGCTGAAATAACCTCCAACATTTTGCTATTTTATTTGCTTATTTGGAGTTGTCAATTTTAATGTGTAGAGAAAAAATGTCATCTTCAAACAAAGTAGATCCCATTATATAGGCTTAATACCAAATTTTTTTACAAACACTTATTTCTCCTTATCACACACAAAAAAACCTTATAACATACCGACATCTTATATTTCTAAATTTGTATTGCATTGCAAAGTTATCACCTTTTAATATTGCACATCACTCAAAATCCTTAACCTACTTCCACTTTATTACAAATCTTTACAAACTTCTAAAATACACTTTCTCTTGCAAACTCAATTATGAATATAGATTCCAATTACCAATAATAATCAAACAATCAACCAATCAACCAATCAGACTCATTTTTGCTTTTTAACAATATGAAAATTTGGTAGATAAAATAAAACCTCCTTATGCCAACATTACCAAATGTTCAAAGTTCATAAAACTGAATTGAACAAATTCATAATAACTTGAGCCAAAAAAAAAACTATTTCTCCTTTCCATTCTGCCTGCATATACCCTTTGATGATGCAGATCAATGAGGATATATACCAAGGAACTGAGCCTCATGGTGCTCAAGCCTAACAAGTGAGAATGAGCCCGTAACCAAGAACGAGGAGAAACCAGTTTTCTTATCAGAAACAAAATTCTAAGATGATTCTGGAAATATGTTGGTGACAACAGTTCGCATAGAACAGTTTGTTCCTCAAGCGTGGACTTGCATTTAAACCAATGTGGCCTGTTCAAAGGAAAAAGTTTGGTGTTTGGTTGTGGTTTCACATTTATAAAATGATTCAAGTCTAGAATTTTCTGCTTCCCTATACTCTTATCCTTTTCCCGTTCTTATTTGGAGATATCTGGTCCCTGTGTTCAGTTTGAACTGATGAATTTTTTCCTTCAACCTCATTAATCATATCTAGAAACAAATAGCCATTTCTCCACAGCGAGACATTCTTGACAGTCAACAACCTGAATAAAGAGATATGGGATGACAACACGAATGGGAGAATTTGTAGACACCCTAGAAGAGAGCAACACTATGGTACACAAACATAAATGTTT
>VDFB02114179.1:0-13208 GCA_007258455.2 Sequoia sempervirens
CCCCACAAAAAAAGAGCTCATGTCACATGAGTTGGGGTTTGTTTCAATCTTCATCACTGATCCTCTTTTCCTGCTATTGATCTCTGATCTACAAAACTCCTTCTCTAATTCACATACAATGCTCTTGCATCCTTGACTATGTTTTCACATGTAATTATCTTCCTCTCTACCTTCAGTCATGGTAATTTCCTTTTACCAGTCCCTTGACCTAAACCTGATTGTGCACCTTCATTTATAACTACAACCAAAGACATGTTAGTAACTCTTTGAACTATCTTCTCCTTTCTCTCATTTTCATGCTTGCATCTGCCCATGTTGACTTGTCCATTCTGTCCTTTTACCACAGTCATCAAACTTTTTTTTTACCAGCACCCTATATCATTGTACTGTTAGATATAATACTCACTGTACCTATAGATTCCATGTGTTTTACAACCTTACCTTTAACCAAAAGACATACCATTGTCCCAATCAACACATTTTCAGTCCAATCTAGTGAAACAAATTTCTCACCTGCTTTCTCAGTATTCTCAAACTTTGAAGCAACTATACTATCCATCTTTTTTCCTTCTCCTACAACTTCAACAAACTCTTTCTTTCCACACATGATTACCTTGGCCTTACCTTTCTCATCTTCCACCAAGGGAGTTAAAACAAACTTGCATCCATCCTTCACTATTGTATATGTGTTTTCTCTTCCATCATACAAGGCATGCCTATCATACTGCCAAGGTTTACCTAGGAGTAGGTAACAACAATCCATAGGAAGAATATCACAAACTACACTATGGGTGATCCCACAAATTTGGTTTACAATTTCTGAGAGATTCTGATTTTTGTTGAAATGACATTTTTTAGAAAATATAATGATTTAAGCATTAAAAAGTTCCATTTAAAGCATTCCAATTGAAGAGGGTTTGATCAAACTACTTTAGATCAAACCCCTTTGGATAGAACCCCACTAGTTGTAAACCATACATATAACAGAGTCTCCTTTACACCTATCAAAACACTGATAAAAAACCACTTTTGATTTACATTTTGGGGGATCAAATGAATTCATTTAAAATTTATTTTTTGTATGTAGTCCTTATTATAAGCTTCCCAAAAAGAATGATTTTAAATAAATTTAATTTAATTATTATATTTATTTTTTATTTCTTGTGAATGTAGGTTTTTCACCGAAAATCAAGCTCTTTGTTCTGCACATGTGGAAAAATAGAAGATTATCAAAAATAAAAATTAAAAACTACGAGTTCACCATATATTGAAGTCCTTGATCCAACAAAAAAAAAATTGACTTTTGAGACATACAAAAAAAGATGTGTTATACAGTCCATCTATGTCTGAATTGTAATTGGCTTGACTTCAAAACTTGATTAAGGAAAAAATATTCAATAAAACACTATCAAACCAATCGAAAGCACTATATATCATAGTTAAAAATCTAAATTCGAAAAAAATCAAATTTTAACCTTCATGGAAAAAAAGTTGTCTTATACGGTAACCATCACTCTTTAAATATGGTGTTTATTGAAAAAAACTAGTTTTCAAAGGAGATGAAAAAAGAAGTACAATTTGATTCCATAAATTTTGAAAAAAATATATTTAGAATATAAAGACAAAATGTCACAAATCACTAGTTTGTATCATCTTCAAATTCCTCACAGTTTAACCACTATAGGTGCCCGAAAGTGAAGATTTAGTTAGAAAAAATCAGTTCAGTGTCTAGTTTGGCCAAAAAATGTAAACCAGTATTGTGGGATCACCCCTATCTTTATAGCCTCCAATCTGGAAATCTACCACAACTTTTTCATTAACCAACAAAGACTTCCCATCACTTAACCATGACACTTTATAAGGAAACTCATGAGGAACTTTTTCTAGATTCAATTTGTTAACCATCTCACTTGACGCCATGTTTTTAGTTGAGCCTGAATCAATAACAATTTTGCATACCTCATTTTTACACTTACATGTGGTCTTGAAGAGGCTCTTTCCTTGCAAAGGTTCCACCTCTTTTGTTGCCTTCAATATTGTATTCCTCATCATAAGCATTTCCCCTATTTCAGGAGTAGCTCTCAAACTTGTAGGATGATTACTTTCACACTTCTCTTCTTGAATGATTTTTGCTCTCCTATCAATCCTCTTTTCACCACTTGATGAACTACCACCCCTTTTAGGACACTTCCAAGATGGATGACCATATTCATTACAAGTATAACATCTCCCTCCAAATAATTAGAGTTTCTACCACCACTAAACCTTCCTCTACCTCTAAAATCACCTCTAGTATCACACCTTGCTCTTTACCTCTATTTGCTCCTTCTTGTTCTTCCAATGGCTACTTTGGTGCAGGGATTGTTCCTCTTCCTCTTGCACTTGTACCTCTTCCTCTCAAAAATTTCTCTTTCCTTCTTCTAAGATTTTCCTCCACCTTGATTGCTAATTGGAAACACTCTTCAACATATTTTGGATTATCAACAACAAGTTCATCCTGTTTATTAAATCTCAAACCATCTAGATATCTAGCCACCTTTTCAGCCTCATCTTCATCCCTTCTTGACCTCATACTTAATTTGTAAAATTCATCAATGTATGACTTGACATCAAGATATTTTTGTTTCAAACCTTGCAACTTCTTATACAATTGAACTTCATAATCCTTTGGAAGAAACTTTCCTTTCAGTTTTTGCACCATCTTGTCCCATGAAGTAATCCTTGATTTTCCTTGCTTTCTTCTCTCTGCTTGTTCACAGTCCCACCATAAAATGTTAGAGTAATAAAAGTTATTGTATAGCAATTACATCACATTGATTAATTAATTAAGTCACTTATTCCTCTTTATTACTTAAGCTAAACTTAGGCACATTTAATAATTAATTATTAATTATTAAGTGTGCACACTAGGGTTCTTTTTAGGGTTTCCCTTTAGGGTTTCTTGATCTCCTTCATAAGGATTGATCATTTTGTAATAATTGGATTCTCTTAATGCATTTTTACTGAGAGGTTTTACAGAACATCTTTTTTGGTTCTGCATGTCTTTTGCATGTGACAGGTATTCATTTGCATGCAGGTGATGCAGTTCTAACAAAGTTCTGAAGCGGCTTTTTCGGTTCTTCATATATTTTGCATGTGACAGGTATCCATCTTGCATGTAGGTGATCTTGGATTCTAACATGGTATCAGAGCTCCAGACCTGCAGCTGCTTGTTCGTGATCTAAAGATATGGCCTCTTTGTGAGTTTCGGGTGCAAGGGTTTCCACAGGCATCCTTTCTGCAAGATCTGGGGGTAGCCATTATTTTGGGACACAATGGGCTCAAACGGACGTCGCCATCGCGTTCGCAGCGTCCCAAAACCCTAGAAACGCCTGTCAAATCGTCGATTTTGGAGCAAGTTGGTCGGGAGGCAAAAAATTTTTGTCTGGAGGGCCGTACGGCCTCCCCAGCTCGCGTCCCGAGGCACGTGTGGATTTCAAAAAAAAAATTAAAAAAATTAAAAAAAATTTGATTTTTCACAGAAAATCTGCGCTGCCAGTGTAAAAGGGCAGCACCGCCCATCGGCCACCGAGCGGCCACCGAAGGGCCGCTCTGCCCGGCGGCGCCACCCTCATGCAGCCTCCACCGCCGCTGATCCGCAGCTCCCTCCGCTCCGCCCCCGGTCATATGGAGGACCGGGGGCCCTCCGATCTGCCCGCCCAGTCTCAAGCAGTGGCCCGGTCCACATGCATGGCGGGGCCGACCTCAAACGTGACGAACACCGCGGAAGAATATTCGAGGGGAGCATGAGCATATTCCGGCCACCATCGGGAGAGATTTTTCGCGCCCGGCGGCCCCAGGCCGTCAAATTCTTCGTGAACGGGTGACGTCAGCATGACGTCATCGGCCGTACGGCCTCTTTGCCCCCTCCTAACCCTAGTTTTTCTAAAAGAGCAGTTTTTTTCTTTTTGCCATAACTTGGGCATACGGTATCGAAATCGGGCAAACGAGATATCGCCGGAAAGCTGATTCCGAGCTCTTTCCTGTAGTGCAGTTTATTTTACAGTATTTTTCTGTTTTACTGAATTTATTACTGTTTGAAGTCAGATGTACATTTTATGCTTCCGAGCTCATAACTTTTTGCCACGATCTCCGTTTTTTGCCTCGTTTGAAGCGTCGGAAAGGTATTGAGGAGCTCTAGGTTGCTGTATATGCACTTTTTGCATCTATCCTAGGCCGGTCAGTTAGTCCAGATTTGGCCCAATGGGTTGTTTGGCGATTACTCGGATATTTTGGCAGTTGGGAGAGTGCATCTTGCATCTTTGCACTTCATTTTCAGTAATACATCATTTAATAATCACTTGCTGCATCATAGATTCCAGAGTTGTTCCAGTTTGGAGTTTTCGAGTGTTCCGTGGCATCGGGGTTTCTGTTGCTTTAATCATGATTCCTTGAGTCAATCAGTGACTCTCATCCGGTTTCAGTAGTATACAAAAGAATATTTCGCCTATATCAAGTTCCGTGTTACTTACAGAGTTCTTCCAAGGCTTCTTGGCAGCATGTAATTCATTTAGGGTTGTCCTAATCGGCTTTTTTCCTTTCTACTCCTTTTTTTGTATACGGTTTCTGTACATCACTTGTGCCATATTTGTACTCGTGACCAGATTATAAAGTGCCATGGGGGGTTGTGTAGTGCCTTTGTTTTGCTATCACACCTTTGTCCGGTGAGTGTCCCTCCACGACAACAGTGAATCCAGATGATTCCAGTCTCATGTATGTGTGCTTTATTTTGCACACCACTTTTTCAGTTGCAGGTGCTTTCTTGTGCACTTTCTGATGTTCTTGGTTCCTTTTCCTGCACTCCATTATTGCATTTGTAAATGGGTACCTGATCAGGCCTCATTGCCGGGACCCATCTTTGCTTTCATGCATCTTATTCTAGTGTTTTAGTTTCTTCCTAAGTTCATCTTAAGGGGGGGTGTTAGAGTAATAAGTTATTATGCTTAATTAATTACATCACATTGATTAATTAATTAAGTCACTTATTCCTCTTTATTACTTAAGTTAAACTTAGGCACATTAATAATTAATTATTAATTATTAAGTGTGCACACTAGGGTTTCATTTAGGGTTTCCCTTTTTAGGGTTTCTTGATCTCCTTCATAAGGATTGATCACATTGTAATAATTGGATTCTCTTAATGCATTTTTACTGAGAGGTTTTACAGAGAACAACTTTTTCGGTTCTTCTTCATATCTTTTGCATGTGACAGGTATCCATCTTGCATGCAGGTGATCTTGGATTCTAACATAAAATAGCATGACCTTTGAGTTTTTTTTTTCCACCTTCACTATCTTCTCATCTAAAATCTCTTCACTTTCAAAGTAATTATCCATAGCAGCAATCCAATCAAGCAATTCTTCTTCATTTAAATTACCACCATGCATAGGAAGATCAACTTTTACCTTATGAGAATCACCTTTCATTGCTTTGAGCATCTTTACCATCCTCTAATCTTCAGGGTCTAGTTCTTCGTCAACATCTTCATATTCTTCATCATCTTCCTCTATTTCAATTTCTTCATTTTCATCTCTTCTTTTCTTTGTCTCCAAGGCAGCAAGCCTTGCCAAAATTGCATTATGTGATTCTAGAAGCTTAACATGCTTCTCCTTCAGATCCTACAACTCTCTAGTAGCACCAACACTCTTCAGAGGAATTTTTACCAATTTGTCTTCTCACCTTCTATCTTCAAACTTGTAAAACTCAATCAAAAGAGACCTTATCCCTGAGCTCTAATACCACTTGATGCAAGCAAGGTGGTTGATACTCACAATCCAACTCAATTTGATCAGACTTCAACAAGAATTCAACCTTCACACCACAATTCTCTCAAACTATCACAAGACAACACCAATAGGCTTCTAGCCTACAAAAATCAACAAATGGACTTATCTTTTGGAGAAGTCCATACAAAGGCCAAAAAAGCATCAATTAAGACCTCTCACAGATCCCCAAACATCATATCAAAAGAAATCTAAGGGTTTTATTGCAACTATATAGAGAACCACTCAATTGCCTTGTTCTAAGGCTACTAAATTACCCCTAATTAACAAAGGAAGTATCACTCAAGCACTAGATAACCACTCAAACCCTTTTGAAAAGGTTAATTTGTAACTCAAAACAACAAAATCCTTAATCACTTGGCATATTTAAGACCTCTAACCCACTGATCCACCAAACCCTCCTTTTTCTTGCATAAACACTAGGGTTTTTAGAAATTCCACCATTTCAAACTTTAAAACACAACCAATGCTTCAGACAGTTTATAATTGGTCTGTATAGACTCTCTTCACAAACTCAATTCCATCAACAATTCACTAAAACCCTTCTCAAAACCACCATTTTCACAAGAAAATTGCACTGCCTATCCCTAGGACATCAACCAACTTCACACAAATCTCTCTTAGCCTACCTAAACATTAGGACAACTAAATTGCAATGTTTATGACCCATTCCATGAGAAACAGTGGAAACAAAAATTTGAATGGGTCAAATGGACATTTTCAAAGACCCTCAACAATTTAAAACTTGTGAAAACAGGGCTACCATAGAAATTTAAAGAGATCTTGCACAAAATTGAGTTTTACACTCTCAAAATGGATGGAAATGAAAGATAAAAAATGCTAATATGTTCCAAAAGCATTTTCAAGCTTGTACGGTCTATACAGAATAGGGAAAGTTTTGAAAACATAGAAAAAATGTAGAAGAACGGTGTTTTCTTATTGAAATACTTTATCTCAGCAACCAACAACCCATTCTCGAGACATTTTAGGCCTTTAAATACATTTTCAATTCAAAATCCAACTACCCAATGTTCCTAACTATATTTTTTAACTTCTAAGACTCTTAATATTCCCTAAAACTACATTTTGACAACTCTTGATTAACAACGTTTTTTCCATTTTTGCCATTTTTTGACTCCTAAATACAAATGACTCAAAACCAACTTATTACAAAGAGAATGGTCTCACAAGAAATTATTTTAGGATAATAGAATCAATCTAGAACCAAAAGACCCTACTACCAACTCTTGACAAATTGACCAACATTGATGAACATCATATGCTTAGGTGTACCTGCACCATTCACCCCCACTGAAAAATAACTCATGTCACATGAGTTGGGGTTTGTTTCATGATTCATCACTGCTCCTCTTTTTCCTGCTATTGATCTTTGATATGCAAAACTCCTTCTCTAATTCACATACAGTGTTCTTGCATCCTTGACTATGTTTTCACATGTAATTGTCTTCCTCTCTGCCATCAGTCTTGGTAATTTCCTTTTACCAGTCCCTTGAGCTAAACCTGATTGTGCACCTTCATTTATACCTACAACCAAAGACATGTTAGTAACCCTTTGAACTGACTTTTGCTTTCTCTCATTTCCATGCCTGCATCTGCCCATGTTGTCTTGTCCATTTTGTCCTTTTACCACAGTCATCAGACTTTTTATTTTACCAGCACCTTGTACCATTGTATTGTCAGATATAATATTCATTGTACCTGCATATTCCATGTGTTTTATAGCCTTACCTTTAACCAAATGACATACCATTGTCCCAATCAACACATTTTCAGTCCAATCTACTGAAATAACTTTCTCACCTACTTTCTCAGTATTCTCAAACTTTGAAGCAATTGTAGTATCCATCTTTTTACCTTCTCCTACAACTTCAAAAAACTCTTTCTTTCCACGCATGATTACCTTGGCCTTACCTTTCTCATCTTCCACCAAAGGAATTAAAACAAATTGTAACATCAAGAAATACAATGAAGGTCAAATGGCACACAACAATGCAATTCAAGCTCTAATGCAATCTAAGCTAAACAACAGAGAACAAAGGAAATCTAAAACATAAATAAACTGAACAATCTCACCCAATATCTACGTAATTCCATGTCTGACCTCGATTTCCCTTCTCCATTTTGTCGTGTAGTATAATTGCCCTCAAATTTCTCTTGTGCAAGTATAGCCTATGATAGTGATTTAGAAAAACATCGAAGATTAAGATAATAGATATGTTTCCAAAAGTCATAAGATTTTGGGAGAGATTGAAATGATGAAAGATAGATCAATTTATAGAAAATTTATCACTCAAATGAGAGGCCAAGATTGAAAGATAGACAAACGATTCAAATTAAAAGATTGGACATGCACTGAGATAAATGTTAGTACTGACATGAGTGATAAAAACTAAGAATAGAGATAAAGATTAAATTATGATTTAATCTTCGAGTTTGGTATTCAAAAACATAAAAATTATCTTTGCATGACAAAGATAAAGATAGATTAAAAAGTAACGTTCTGTTTGAACGCACACACAAGATTTAATTAATTAAATAAAGATATTTAATTAATAAGCATGTGCATGCATATGAGGTAGAACTAAATAACTGACTGGTTCTGACAGAGAGTTCATTTGCAAAAGACACTCAGATATCAAATCAAGAGATAACTGATTGATTTAAATAGATCTCGAGTTGAGTAAGAATGAATACTTAGAATAACTTAAGCGTTATCCAAATATAGAAGAATGTGTTTGAAATAGACTTTTATGAATTAAATGATTTATTTAATTCAAGATTTGACATTTAGGGATTAATTAAATAAATAAGATTTATTTAATTGAGTGGTGAAAAGGTTTAATGAATAATTAAATAATTAAATAATTTATTTAATTATAGTCAAAAATATGATAAAGGTAAATTAAATAAGAATTTATTTAATTCAAGAAGGAGAATAAAGTTAATTAGTGACGTAATTAAATAAAGAACATTTATTTAATTAATCAGGATAGAATAAAGGTAGTGGATATTCTTATGATGCATTTAATTGCCCCAGGTGAAAGGGCTAGGCACCTCGCGTTCTAGCCGCTTTTCTCCGCTGTCCTCGCCCTGCTCGGGCCGGTGGGGAGGGTGCGCTCCTCGGTGGCTATTAGGTTTTTTCCCGGTTTCCTGCATGGGTTCCCCTGCTCTTTGGTGGCTGGTCTCACTTCTAATCTCCTTTGGTTTCGCTGGTTTAGGGCCGACGTGGGTGATCTCCTAGCGGGGGTGCATGGCTTTCCTATAGTGTGGGTGCCGCTGGGTTGGCAGAAGGAGCCGTTTGTTTGTCTTCTTTGGTTTGGGGCTGTGTGGGTGGCGGCTGTGGCATGGTGTGGGGTGGTGCGGTGGGGTTGGAGTTTGGGGCTGCGAGTAGGGCTGTGGGGTGTTGTGGTGAGGGGTGTGGTGGAGTGGTGGGGTCTAAGGTTGGAGATCGAGTGGGGTGGTGTTGCGGCTTCTTGTGGGTTCCCATCCTTGGTGGGTGTGTGTGGGGGCTTTCCCTCGAGTGGGAGCTTGTGCTCCTGTGTTCGTTGAGGGTTTGGGTCTCCGCTAGTGTTTATTTTCTCTCAATGGAGTCTGGGGAACCTTCAGGGGAGGGACCTAAGCTGGATTTTCGATCCGCTCTTGGTTCGCAACCCTTGCCTTCGGGGTCTCGACTACACGATAATATTCTTTTTTCTCAGAATGTGGAAAATAATGAAGGGGGTTTGTCAGGAGGGTTTCGTGTTCCAAAGATTAACGGCTGCCTTGAAAGGTGCAAAGAAAGGCCGAATGTTGTGATCCCGATGGAGATGCTCGCGGATGATATTGAGTACTACTCGAGACATTCGTTGTATTGTAAATTTTTGGGTCTGAAGATTTCATTGCAATTTTTGGAGACCTGGGCCCGAAGGACTTGGATGCCTTTAGGAGAGATGGAGATTCGGCTCCTTGCTAATAACTATTTCATGGTCACTTTTGACTGCATGGCGGATAGGATCAAGGTTTTCGAAGGAGGCCCTTATTTTTACAACCAGGTGGGTTTGTTTATCAAGCCATGGCATGCAGGATTCAATCCAGCTGAGGAGATTCCTAGTCGGGTTCCAGTTTGGGTTAGATTGCCGAGGTTACTGGTTGAGTGTTGGCGGGAGGATGTTCTGCATTTACTTGCCTCAATGCTTGGTAAACCTATTGGTTCTTTGCAGCAGACACAGTTCAAAAAGGTAATGACATTTGCCCGTTTCTGTGTGGAAATTGATTTAAGTAAACCATTCCCAGATTCTTTAGAAGTGTGTGCAGGATCTTACTCATGGGTTCAACAACTTGATTATGAGACTTTACCTTTTAGATGCCTGTTGTGTCATGAGTATGGTCACTTACTGCATAGATGCCCAAGGGCCAAGCCTATGGAGACTAATTATTCTCTGCCACCTAGGAATCCTTCTGGGTTGGATAAGGGGAAAGGCCCTCTCCAGGGTGGCGGTCCGGGGGAGGATGGCTTTCTTCCTGTCAAGCCTCGGAATAGAAATAAGGGGCTTAAAAGGTCTCTAAAAGAGAGGCAGGAGGAGGATTCTTTTAACAGATTTGAGGTGTTGGAGGGTCTTAGCCAGCAAGAAATGGATCTTGGGTTGGTTGATCTGAATCAGGGCAAGTTGGATGCTGAGCAGCAAGGGCAGCTGGTGGAGCTGGAAATGGCAAGCAATCAGGCAGGAGTGGATTCGGTTGTTCAGGGTGCTGAGCTGGGAGGGGGAGGCTTTGGTCAAGAGGGGAGCAGCCCTGGGGTCTCCCTGGCCCCTCAGGTAGGGGGATCCTTGCAGTTGGATTCAGACTTAAGGATAGAGGCTCAAAGAGAATCAGGTAGCGCGGTGGTGAAAGACAAAGTGGTTGGGTCTCTCCCTGAGCAGAAAGCTAGTTCGGTGGGGGGAAAAAGCAATAAGACGTCTCCTCAATTGGGCATCCTTCAAAAAGATATTAAGAAGGGAGGAGTGGAGAAAGGTTCTAAGTTGGGCAGGAAGAAGGACCTGGAGAAGATTAAGATGATTGGGGAAAATTTGGTGGAATCAGGGTCAGTTAAGACTCTGGACTCGCACTTCACCAGCCCTTTGAAATGATTGTCCTATCCTGGAATGTTAGGGGCTTGAACAGTGGCCCTCGATAAAAAGCTGTTCGGAATTTGGTTACAAGTCAGTGTCCTGATATTCTCTTTTTACAGGAGACTAAGCTTTCTGTGGATGGTATGATGGGTATTATGCCTAAGATTTGGATGAATGGTGATTGCCAGTGCATTGGTGCTCTGGGTGCCTCTGGTGTGGTTGCTTGCTTATGGAACCCTCAGAAGATTTGCCCCCTTTGGTGGTTTTCTTTCAAGTCCTCTATCTCTATGGTGGCCTCTTGTTATGAATCGGGGGAAGTTGTGATTTTCTCCAACATTTATGTGCCTGTCGATTTGCAGGGCAAGCAATGTTTGTGGTCAGATATTCGGTATGTGTGAAGTATGAAACCTTACTTGCCATGGATTATTGGGGGTGATTTCAATGCTATCACTGAGATTGCTGAGAAGCGGGGGGGTACCATGAGATTGGAGGCTTCGGCTTTCCTCTTTCAGGATAATATTTCTGCTTTGAATCTTGTTGATATCAGGCCAGGTAATGGCCACTTTACTTGGAATAATCGTCGCTCTGGTGAAAATGGCATTGCAAAGCGGCTGGATCGGTTTATGGTTTCTTGCTTTTGGGTGGGTGATAGATGGGTTACTTGCTCAGAGATTTTGGACTGGAGGAGTTCGGACCACTGGCCCATTAAGCTTTCTATCAGCAAGGTTGGGCAGACCCACAAGCCCTCTTTTAAATTCCAGCTCATGTGGCTTCGGGATCCTGTTCTCCATGATTATGTTGCCCAGTGGTGGCAGGAGGGAAGACCTTCTTTTGGTACAGCAATGTATGTTTTTACTAAGCTTCTTCAGTTTGTTAAATATAAGATTAAACGCTGGAATAAGCAATTTTTTGGGAATATTTTTAAGGCCAAGTCTGATGCACAAGATAAGCTGGATGGTATTACGAGGTTGATGAGGGAGAATGGGGTGTCTGAGGCTCTATTGCAGGAGGAATCTAGGGCTTTGAAAGCTCTAGAGGAATGGGAATTACGGGAGGAGATCTTTTGGAAACAAAGATCTCGGATCGACTGGCTTCAGGAGGGGGATAAAAATTCTGCCTTTTTCTTCAATTCTATGAAGGCGCGGAGGCATGGTAACTCTATTCCTGTTTTGATTTCAGACGGGGGAGAGAGGTTGAATTCTTTTCAGAGTATTTCTGATGAGGCCGTCCATTATTTTTCAACCCTTTTTAGAGAGGATTTGCAGGGGAGTGTGGAGGGGGAGGCACAGGTTCTTTCTTGCATCCCCCATTTGGTGTCTCAGGAGATGAGAAAGGATCTTATGGGGGAGATCACTCTTGAAGAATTAGAGGGGACGGTGTTCCAAATGAAGAAAGGAAAGGCTCCTGGCCCTGATGGTTTCCCGGTTGAATTCTTCCAAGAGTTTTGGGAGATCATCAAGTTGGATTTATTAGAAGTGGTCAAGGAGTCGCAGCGGAATAAGCAGATGTTAAAGGCTCTGAATTCCACTTTCCTGGCTCTTATTCCAAAGTGTGATGGAGCGGATAGGATGAGCCGCTTCCGGCCTATATCCTTGTGTAATGTGGTGTATAAGATTATCTCGAAGCTGATTGCGAATAGGCTGAAAAAGTGGTTGTCGTTACTCATATCTGAGGAGCAAAGTGGTTTCATGGAAGGCAGGCAGATTCTGGATGGTATTGTTTTGGCTATTGAGACCATCCATTCTATGGCTAACTCGAGGGCTAAGGCTATGTTTATCAAGTTGGACATGGCAAAGGCTTATGACAGAGTCCGATGGTCTTTTCTTCAGAGGATCCTTGCTACTTTCGGTTTTGGGGAAGATTGGATCCAATGGGTCATGAGTTGCATCACGTCTGTGTCTTTCTCTGTGTTAACTAATGGGATGCACTCAGAGTTGTTTGAGGCGTCGCGCGGGATAAGACAAGGTGATCCTCTTTCCCCGTACCTTTTCATTTTGCTTGTGGAAGGCTTGGGGCGCCTTCTAAGGAGCCAAGTGGAGCAGGGGCTTATTCAGGGGTGGCAGTGGGGTGGTGACTTACCCCCTTCGTCCCACTTGCAGTTTGTGGATGATACTGCTTTGATGGGGATGGCTACTATTAGGAAGGCTACTAATATTCGGCGGGTGTTGGATATGTATCTTGAGGCTTCAGGTCAAGCAATCAATGAAGATAAGTCTTCCATTTATTTCTTTAATACTCCAAATCCTATACAGAGGCGAAATGCGCAAATTCTTCATTT
>VDFB02114180.1:0-11693 GCA_007258455.2 Sequoia sempervirens
CGGAATTGGTATTGGATGCCTCGCCAAGAGTGACACTAATGGATTGGTTTGGTCTTTGACCAATGATCTGCTCGCAATTCTTAGTGTGGTGTACTCCAGCAACAATGCAACAATCTTAGGTTGAGACTCCTTCGTCCGCTACTCTCAAGAGTGTTGAACAAAAGTAATCCACATGGAGGACAATCTAGCGCAGGTTTTCGTCTCCACCCGATTAGCCAAATTATGAATCCTATTCCAAGATTATGCTTAGACAAATCTGATTAAATCTTTCCTTAACCCGCTCTGATACCATGTTAAATTTATGATCAGATTTAATGCACAGAAATTAATTCAAATCAGACACAATAACACGGCAGATACCCTGGGAAAACCCTCCTCTTGAGGGAGAAATACCCAACAACAAAGATCTTCTCTTATATATAAATAATGGCAACAAATCTCTTTACAATGGGGCCAATCACAAGGCCAATATTCAGTGCCTACACTAGATACAATAACAGATGATGATCTGCACTTCCTTGAATTACAAAATCAGCCCTTGAAGAAATTCGCAATTCTGCTCTTGATGAATTCGCACTTGATAATGAAGGAAATGTATCGAACTTGCTTAATGAATAATGAAGGATGGTGACCTTGTATATATACAAGTGTGAGAGAGGTCGCACCTCTTCATGTACAAGGTCGGCCAAGATACAAATAAATATAATTACAAATAATAAATCTAATTTACAAGGAAAGTCGGCCCAAGATAAGAATTATATTGTTGCCAAGAGATGCGCCCATTCTCATTAATTGTCACATATAAATAAATAACCAATGGCTACATTTATTTATGTCTTCACTTGTGGCTGGAAGGACGAACCTGAAGCTGCAATATCATTAACAGGATACACAGATACCGTACCCACACATGTCCAAAAAACTCTATTTTTCTAGCCTTGCCAGATACTGTGTGATTTGATTTTCAAAAAAAATGATGTGAATCCTCCTAAACTTAATCTTAAAAAACTTCAATCATGCAATTTTTTATTTTTTTTGTTTTGTATAAACAAAACCTACACCAAATGAGGAAGACAAATGAAACGTTTTTCTATTTCAGCCAACTATTTTTCTGGGTCTTCTTGCAATGCAACTCTACCATCTTTTTTGGTGTCTTAAATTTTATAGATTTAAGAAAGATAATTGTTTATAATTTTATATTTATATTATGTTGTTTAAATGTTAGATATTTTTAAAAAATCAAAATTTAATCATATATATTTAATTGTTTATTCTTTACTAAATTATTGATATTTTAATTTTAATATTATTTTATTTTATATTTACTTATTTGCTTTTAAAGTAATGAAAATCTCCTCTAATAACTTAGAAAATTGTGTTAAATATATATGTATGTGTTTTTTATGAATGTCGTATCCAACCGTATCCATAATGGGGATCTTAAAAAATGGCCGTACCCGTATCCAATACCATATCCATATTCGTGACCATGCAACTTTGCTTTCATGTGTTTGTGATCATTCTATTGTTGTTCATTGCTGGTTATAATCGTGAATGAAAAGATAAAATATATTTGCTTTATTGTTGAGTAATTGGAAGCATATATGTTCGCTGTTCATGCTTGTTTGCAATCAGAAAATTCAAATCAGAACTTAGGGTTTTGAGCAGAAAATAAAAGTACAAAAAAGTAGGGCAAAATTCTCAGTTTTGAAATCAGATTTTTAGGGCAAATCCTATGTGGGATATTTCAGTGGTATTAGAGCCTTGATCCTGCCACCCTGTGGTGTTAGCATTTGCATATCAAATTACAGCAGTTGGTTGATTTGTCTTCTACATTTGGAACTATGGATGCGACTATGCTTCAAAGATATGCCTCACCAACAATAGCTAAAGTCTATACCAGATTTAATGAATATTACTCTCTTCCTAAGAAAATGGAGGTGGATGGGGTTCAAGGTAGGACAACTTCTTTTCCAAGTGCGCAATCATCTATGCCTATGCCTTCTACGGTTGGTAGTATTGAAGTTGCCACAAGAGGAAAGAGGAAGATGAGTGGTAGTGGGAAGGGAGCTTCAATTGAGTCTATGTTTAATAACCAAGCACAAGAAGCCACAGAATCTTCAATTGCCAAATTCTTTTTTGCCCATGCCATCCCATTTCATGTGGCATGTTCCTCTTATTTAAAACAAATGGTTAAAGATATAGCCAATATTGGTCCTTCATTCATACCCCCTAGAGATCATAAGCTACGCACTACCCTCCTAGACAAAGAGTACTCCAAAGTTAATGTGCTAATGGAGGATATGAGGCGAACGTGGATGAGGACAGGTTGCTCTATAGTGATGGATGGATGGTTGGATGGATTGATGTTAGACATCGGCCACTCATCAATATCATAGTCACATGCCCTACTAGTTCTTATTTTCTTAGAGCCATAGATTGTTTGGGGAAACGCTAGGAGGCATACTTCCAATATTCCATTTTGAGAGATGCCATAGAGGAGGTTGGGGCTGCTAATGTGGTACAAGTGATCACCAATTCAGCATGTGTGTGCAAATCGATTGGTTGATGGTGGAGGGTGCTTATAGGCACATCTTTTGGACCCCATGTGTTCATGCATTGAACAATGCATTGAAAGACATAAGGAAGTTAGATTGGGTGAAGCAAGTGGTGGCAAAAGCTAGAGAGATTCAAATGTTCGTTTGCAATCACCACACCTCACTTGCTCTCTTCAAGCCATTTTCAAAGAAGGAGTTTCTCAAACCTATTGAGACAAGGTATGCCACTTCATTTTGTTTCACTTTCAAATTTTGAAACTTCAAACATTTCAATTTGTATTCTAAATTTGAGTTTTCAAGTACACTGAGCCCTATATTGCTTTTGCCTTTTAATGAATATAGATATGCCACATACTTCATCTTGTTGGAAAGGATGTTTGAGGTGCATGAGCCTCTACAATTGATGATGGTGAACTTAGAGTGGACTAGATGGCCTAATTCAAGTTCTACTCAAGGAAAATCCATCAAACAAAAGATCCTTGATGACGATTGGTGGTCTAATGTGAGGTAAGACATTGCTGATTTTATTATTAAATTGCTGATTTTATTAAAAATTAAATATTAGATTGCTGATTTTCATATGAAATTTCTGATTTTTAATATTTTAATTTTATTGTCCAATGTTCCAACTTTTGAAGTTTCTAACATGTCAATTAATTCTTTTGAACTTTTTGTTTGCATTTTGCAAATATATATGCTCCTTCATCTTGCCTATTGTAGATGTCATTCGGTATGCTAATACAGACTCTCCTAGTCTTGGAGAGATATATGAGACATTTGACAATATGCTTGAGAAGATAAAGCAAACAATTTCGGCAAAGGATCCCACTTTGAGCTTATATAAGACACACATTAGGCCCATTGTGACATGGAGGTGGAACACAATGAACACCATGCTTCATATGGCTGCCTTTGCTCTAAATCCCAAATGGTATGCAACAAGGGATGGTAGGGTGCGTCCATGTCATGAACTAGAGGTTTTAGATGGATTTAAATGGGCCATTGATAAGATGTATTCAGCGGAGCAAGCTTCAATACTTCACTCACAATTCCTTGACTTTGCAAATCTTTGTGACCCAAATTTGAGTAAACCACAGGCGAGGTTGGATAGAACTATATTAGCTCAAATAGACAACCCTATTGGATGGTGGACATGGCATGGGAGGGATACACCACAATTGAAGACACTTGCCACTCACCTTCTTGCACAAGTTGCTAGTTCCTCTACTGCAGAGAGGAATTGGTCCACATATAGCTTTATCCACTCCCTCGAAAGGAATAGACTTACCTCTAGACGAGTGGAGAAGCTAGTGGTCATGCATAGTGCTCTTCAGGTTCAGGATCATCAAATTCCAGAGTATCGACAAACTCCAGCTCTACGGTGGAATATTGATCCTAAAGACGTGGCCCAAGTTGATGAGGAGACACCAGAGGGATTGGTTGGGATTTTGTTGGTTGAGGCTAAGGTGGACCATCGCAGTGGCAGTGACTCAAAGGATGACTCTGATTTTGATGTGGTTATGGGAGATGCAGATTAGGAGCAGCAATGCACTTTGTTTTTTGTATTTTGACTTTCATATCATGGTTCATAACGTAAAAGTTTAAACTTTAAAACTATATGGCAACAATGTAGCCTTTGGGCATTTTGATATAAGTTTATAAATTATAACTTGGAGGTTGTATCATGTATGTTAATTCTGAATTTTGAATGCGTATTAAGTATTGAAAAATAATGTTGAACACAAATGGTATATGTTAAGGTTCGATAATTTATATTATGCATGCTTTATCCATGTTTTCATATGAATATTTTAAATTTCCCTATATATTTTAAATTTTCCCTATATTTTATATAGCCATCCCCAAATTTGGCCTGAAAAATCGGAAACTTGGGGACTTGTCCCCTGCAGTCCCCGTCCTGGAAACTTGGGGTAACACTATTTTTTATGCAAGAAAAGTAGAGTGAAGCTAGGCTCCCAAAACCACCCATTATGTAGTAATTATTGGTATTTAGCTTAATATGAGTACTCTAATGACCCCATTGAGGCCTTATTTCACATGAGAGGTTTTTTGCAACTATTAAATTGCAAAGCCCTCAGGAAACAAGAATTCCTAAATCATGAGCTTGCATTTCATATTATGATATTGTATTTGTAAAATTAAAGAGTGATGCTTAAACATCAAAAAATAGATCTCAAAAGAATCTAATTACTACTAGCCCATGCAATTAAACATGTAGTTCATCCATATATGGAAAAAAAAATTATGTATTAATGTCCATGGAAGACCAAAATTAGCCCAAGGGACTAAAAGAGATACAATGTAGAGAGGATACATGAAGTGCTAAAATGCAAAACAAAAAGTGAACAATGCAACAAAGAAAAGCATGAACTAAAGATGATTCCTAAAGGATTTAGGTAGCATTTATGGCATTCAAGACCACAAGAAAGTATGTGATGGGCATGAATCCATGGGAGTCACTAGGTTTGTGACACCTCATAGATCTACAATTTGAACTTAGAAGTTGATGAGGGGGGGTTTCCTACTAAAGTAGGAGGGTTAGAAAAAGGAAGTAATCAATCTAATACAAGCCCCTCTTGTAGACATACCTCTAAAAGTTGTTGAGGAAGGTCAAACATCTCTCACAAGAAGAGCACAAGGCATTGCTGATCCTCATAAGCCATAACAGCCAGGAAAGAGCCAAGTGAATCTCTAAAGAGACAAAATAACTATGTTCCACCGGCGTCGGGGACGGGGGGACGTCGAGACGCGGGGACGGGTTTCCGGGACGGGGGGACAAAGGGGCCTCAATTTTGGGACGGCGGGGGGACGACGGCGGGGGGACGGGAGGGGGGACGGGGTGTATATACTATATACTATACATATGGTACTTCAAATGCTAGTTATGAAAAGATGTATAAGACTATTAAGAAGTAAAATAGCAAAATTGAAATACTAAATTAGTACTTGAACATTGAACATTGAATATTGAAGTTTTCAGTATCGAATGATGAATTACTAATTAGAAATTAGAATAGTAATACTCAATACTACAATGTAACAATTGTTGCATCGGCAAATGGAAGATTTCTATTATATTATATCAAAAATATCTGATTATAAAGATGATTACAATGAGTAGCATGATTATATGATATCAAAACAAGTACAAAATCAAAATGTCAAAATGACAAAATGTAGTGAAGGAGGCAGAGGCCTCTAATCATCCCTCGGGAGGTCGGCAAACTCCTCATCACTAGAACCACTGGACTCCTCAAGGTCAAGATCCGCCAAAGGAACACCAACCAACCCTATATCTGAAGCATCCTCATCCTCATCAATCTGTGATGGCTCCTCTGGCTCTACATCCCATCGTGCTGCTGGGCTCTCCTTGTACACACGTGTCCTGCGGTCAGTGATACGCAAGGCACTATGTACAGCCACTAGCTTCTCTGCTCTCTTAGAGGTAAGTCTATTCCTCTTAAGAGAGTGGATGAAGCTATAAGTAGACCAGTTCCTCTCAGAAGCTGAAGAACTAGAAACCTGGGACAGCAAACGAATGGCTAGTGTGGTAGTCAGTGATTTCGGTCCATGACAAGTCCACCACAAAATCGGATCCTCCTGTGCCATAGTTCTTATGTCCGCCTTTGCTGCAGCCTTATAACCCCTAAGAGTAGCAAATTTCGTCCACTCAGTGCGAATGGTGCCAGCAGCTTCAACATCATACATCCTATCAATGCATTTGAAGAACCCTTCCTTCACCTCATCATCCTGAATCGGTGTAACTCTCCCAGGCCTAGGCATGTACCACTTCGGATTCAATGCATAAGCAGCCATGTGCAAGGGAGTGTTTAGGCTGTCCCATCTACGCTGAATAATAGGCTGAATGTAAACATTGTAGAACGCTAAAGTGGGGTCCTTCTCTCACACAACTGCCCTCATCTGACCAAGCATAGAATCAATGCACTCATACACCTCCCCAAGGTTAGGTGCATCCCCATCCCCATATCTGATGACCTGTACAACTGGTGTAATGATGGTGACAATATATTTTGCATCATGCCAAAATGCATCACTCTTCACTATCTCCTTCACCCTCTTCCCCTGCTCTGTCCTGGACCCATCCCAACGATTCCATTCTTGTGTCATAACCATGACTTGCAGTGGCTCTTGCAACTCAAGCATTCTCTCCAAAAGAATGAAATAGGATGCATATCTGGTCTCAACTGGTTTCATGAACTCCTTCGCGAAGCTCCTGAAGATGGCATGTGAAGTGTGGTGGTTGCAGATATACATCTGCACATCTCTAGCATTGCTGACCACTCCTCTAATCCACTCAATCTTCCCCATGTCCTTGAGTGCATTGTTCATGGCATGCACACAACATGGAGTCCACCAAATGTGTCTGTATGATGCCTCTATAAGCCTCCCTGCAGCTCTGCACACATGTGCTGCATCTGTCACTACTTGGACCACATTTTGTGGCCCAATCTCCTCAATAGCTGCCCGAAGGATCTCAAACTGAAAATCAGCATCTTTTCGATGCCCTGAACAATCAACTGCCCTGAGAAAGAATGGCCCCTCTGAACATGTAACTATAACATTGATGAGTGGACGATGCCTAACGTCCGTCCACCCATCCATAACTATGCTACATCCAGAGTCCTCCCAACATGCCCTCATCGTCTCCATCAATGAATTGATCTTGGCATAGTTATTATCCAAGATCGTGGTCCTCAATTTGTGCTCACCTGGTGGCACATATGATGGTCCTCCCTTCGCCACCATCGACATCATCTCCTTATAATAAGGAGATCGAGCTACATGGAATGGGATTCCATTGGCAAAAAAGAACCTGCCAATGGAATCATCTATCTGATCCCTCAGGTGCACATTAAATAAATCAGCTATGGGGTTAGGTTGACTTTGCATCTTGCGTTTCCCCTTGCCCTGTTGTGATGCAGCCATAGTGCTATAAGTGGATGACGGTCCTGAGGCTGACCCTGACAATGTTCCTGCTCTCTGATGCAATGTAGGAAGTAGAAGTACGTGGCTGCGTCTGCATTTGCTGCTCCTGAATCTGCTGAATAGTCTGAATATGTTGCCTACCAGACAAGGTAGTAGGCATTGGAACTGCCAGGTCATCTGGAACACCCCAAAGCTTGTTGAATTCAATTCTGTATTTCAAATTTTTAGGGTCCTTCAAAAATTTGCATGCTCCCACACCCTTTCCTAGCCAAAAGAGGAAGTGTGCATTAACTTTGGTGATGCTCCCAAACCAATCATCACTACAAATGTTGCATTGCCATTTCCTCGTACCACCAGTTGATGACGTTGGGGCTGCTATTCTTGTTGCAAACTGTTTGAGAGGAGATTTGGGATCATAACGACCCCTAGCCCACTTTGCCAAAACCTGGGAAGGGCAATCAGTAGAACCTGGTGCACTAGCTATGGAACTAGTATGCCCTTCTGGATTTGACCCTTGCTCACCCCCCTCATTGTGCTCATCCTCATGCTCAGGTTCATATTCTGATTGGCTTGCACTATGAGAATCAGTTTCCATCTCATGCTCACTCATTTCATGACTATGGGAGCTCATTTTGACACTGAATTTCACAAAATGAAAAAAAATTCAATAAACACATAGTTTCAGCCTATGCCCTACTTTAAAATTAAAAAATAAAACTCTATATTCTAAATTTTTCAACAAATTTTATATTGCAAAACAAAATCTAAGATTCTAAATTAATTTAGAAACTAGAAAATGGAACAACAAGAATTTAGAATTTAGAAATGAAATAAGAAAAATTAAAAAATGAAACAACAAGAAATAAAAGAACTTAGAACATTGAAAATCAGAAAATAAAATAAAAAATAAGTTAAAAGCCCTACCTTTTGCTTGAAAAATCTCTTCAACAAGGTGAAGAATCTTCCTCCTCTTCTTCTTCTTGCTCCTTGACACTCCTTTTTCACTTGCAATCACTCCTTTCACTCCTCCAATCACTCTTTCCTCAGCCTTCACTCTTCTTCTTCTTGCTGTAGTAAACAAGTAGAAATGCAAATGTGAATAAAAATGAAGATTAGAGGGCCTTTTGAAGGCATGTTAGAGTTTAGATGGGCCCCACATGCCCTTAGGGTTCGAACATAACAAATAGACTATTAAAAAAATCTTTAAAAATTGAGTTTTAATGTTGCAAATGGCTGTCCGCCGCGGGAGACGCCTGGGCGTCCCCGAGACGCTCGAGGGACGCCCAGGCGTCTCCCTCGGCGTCTCCGGCGGCGAGCTGAGCAATGGTGGCGCCGCCGGAAACGTCGGGACGCCGTCCCCACGTCTCCGGGACGTCCCCGTCTCCGAGACGCTAGGGCCTAGAGGGGGGGACGCGTCCCCGGGGTTCACTGCAAAATAACCATCCTCCAATCTCATAATATGGTAAGCATCTGAATGCAAAATGTTCCTTGGTCTCTGGTTCCAAGGAGCATATCTAGCAAATACAATGCTCCTAAGAAATATGGTGGTATATCTCAATGTGAAGCCAGTAGGATCAACCTTTAAGTTGTGCAAGAAGAAAAGGCTGCAAGGTAGTTGGAATCTAGAATAATGAATGTTTTCAAGGGAGTGGCTATTAAAGTGCATATCTAGCAAATACAATGGTCCTGAAAAATATGGTGGTCTATCTCAATGTGAAGCTAATGGGATCAAACTCTAAGTTGTGCAAGAAGAAAAGGCTGCAAGGTAGTTGGAGTCTAGAATAATGAATGTTTTGAAGAGAGTGGCTATTCAAGTGAAATCCATGTAGAATGAATGTTTGGCTTTTAATAATCCTCTTCATTTAAAAAATAAATCATCTTTCTTGCTAATAATGTTGGAGATGCAAAGGGAATCTTGCTTAGCATCATATGATCATATTTGATAAGGCAATTTTTTAATTTCATCCTAGAATAATTAAGTACTTTTCACATGACACTTCATGTTGTAAAATGAAGTAGGACTTGGTACTTTTTAGCTATGTTGAGGAAAGCATATGTTGAACATGTGTCTTTGCAATAAATGTGTGATCAAAATAAGATAGAATATGCCCCAATATGAAAGTTACAATAGTCAAGGTTAGTGAAAGGGTTTCCTTAGGAGTTGAACACTGTTTGTCAATATCATTGTCGCATTACATTTACACAGCAGACTGAAAGTGTAAATCGAATTCATCTGCATGGTTTTAAAATGGGAAAAACACAATAAATTGAACTCTAAACCTAAAACATGGCAGATTTTTTTGAAAAATGGGAAAAAAAATACAAGTTATTCAATAACCCGTGTGCAAGTTTTAAATGTAGGTTATTAAATAACCCATGTTTTTCATTTGTTTTAAAATAAAGAATTTGATTAGATCACTAAAAATATCATCATTTTCACATTTTTCCAATGTACCACAAGGATGCACCCCCCAAAATCCCCATGTTTCCTAAACGAGGACATCACTGGGACATGGGAACTTGGAGGGGATGTCCCCCCATCGTCCCACCACTGCCGCCCACATTTTGAGGATGTTTTTCAGACATCCCCTTTTTTGGAGACCTCTAGGGAATGCCAAGAAGTCCAGGGGATAGAATCCCTTGAACGTCCCAGAGACGCCCAAGCATCCCCCCATGACATAGAGCATGAAAAGTCACTTTTTAAAAAGAATAAAAAAAAAATGAAGTCTATGCCCTAGGCCTGAACCATAATGGACCATGGGCCACACCCAATCCCTAGACACTCTCAAAAAACTTGCAAATAGGCCTCTAAGTCTCATTCTAACTCACTCCAAATTTTCAACAACGAGCTATAAGAGTGAGAGTAGCAAGTCGTAAGAGTAAGAGTGAAAACATTAGGATTGAGGAAGAGCAAGAGCAAAAGTGACGCCAATCCACCATTGAATCAAAGGATTCAAAGAATTATTCATGCCTCAAGGTAGGCTTCTAGTTCTTTCATGACTAGTTTTTTTTTAATTTTTTAATTGGTTTCTTTCATTAATAATACTAGTTTACATTGTTGCAACTTTCAATTTTAAATTTTAAATTCATTATCTTAGTTTTGTAAATGAATAATAATAATCAATCATAAGGATCAAATTTTAAAAAATTTAATTATATAACAGCAAAATGCAGTATTTTATTTTTTAATTTTTAGATGTTCAAAATTTTCATTTAGTTAAACTAGGACTATAACTTTTGTGTATCCTCTACTCTTGCACTTCGTGCGACCTAAAGTAATAAAAACAAAGTGAAATCCTTGTTTGACAAAGGTTAAAAACAAATATTTATATTTGTGTATCATCTTGTTTTGCACTTTGTAAGACCTAAAGTAAGAAAAACAAAAGGAAAAATCCTTATGTCTTAATCCCTTGCATTATGCATAGCTTGAATTTTAATTTTAAAAAAATTATTAACACAAATTTTATATCATTATTGTAGTGTCACTATGAGTATGAGTGCTCACAGCATGAGCAAGGATGAGGTTAAGCCTGAAACGATTGAAGAAGTTGTAACTGAATCCAATCATGCACCTAATGAAAGTGTAGAAGTAGAGAGGGGTGAAGCCACTAGTTCCATTGGAATTGCAAATGTTAGTTACCCTTCCAAAATTCTATAAAAATATATTAAGGGTCCCTTTGATCCTAAGTCCCCTCTAAAACAATTTGCAACAAAATTACAAATAAAGCTCGTGGCATCTAGGGGCACTAAGTTGTGGAAGTGCCACTTTTGTGAGCTTGAATTCCAAGACAGCATTACTAGAGTTAATGCCCATCTCCTTCATATCCAAGTTGTCCCCTTTTTGTGGCCTTTCCAACATCTTTGAAAGCTCCAACTTTCTTGGAGAGTGCCATTGAAATATGCCCCTTAAAATTTTATTGATTTTCAATAACAAATACAATGTAACCAAGCACCCGTTAAGGTTAGTTTAACCCAAAACATTGCATGAAAGAACTCTAACCAAGAATGCACCCTAAAACCACTTAAGGAGAAGGGGCAGGCATATGGTCAAAGGATCCCTAGGATCTACTGAATCGAAGATTACAAAGATTAAAACTAAAAAAGAGAGACTAAACTCAACACCAAGAATGTGCACTCAAGATCCTTTAACAAGCGAGGTGCTAACAT
>VDFB02114181.1:0-25935 GCA_007258455.2 Sequoia sempervirens
TTTTTATAAAAATGGAAAGCTCATGGTTCATAGCTAAAATGGTATTCTTGAACTCTTCAATCTGCAACAGGAAACTTAGTTCCCACTACCATTTCATGTATGTGAATTGTCTTCTTAGGTTTGTTAGATTTATTAGACATCATTTTCATAGTTATAAGCTTCTCACTATAAAATCTAGAACTTCCCCTAACAGCATTGTGATTGACTTCTCCTTGTGTGATCGAAAATAATAAGCGTAATGAAATGAAATAAATACTATTCAAACACACCAATAAGACATTGTATCAAAACAGAAAATAAAAGGTAAGTAGATGCAAACTCAATATTCTACTTCGATTGTCGTCTTATTGTCCTCTATCTTCAGTGTTTTTGTTGATTCCAGCTTTTGCTCTCAGATTGTGTGCTAGGCTCAACAAACTGTCTTCCTAAAGAACAAGATTTAAATATGATGCATGATGCAAGATTAAGTTATGATATGAAATAAGACTAAGATGATTGAAGTAAACATGATGCTATGATACTAGAATGCTAAATGAATTGAATGCATGAACTCTAATTAATTGTCTCTTACCAATGCTTAGATTCACACAGGTATTTATAGAGTTTTTCGAAGGATTCTGATTGGCTATCTTGATTAACGGTTGTGATAATTCCTGGCAGATCGAATGGCTGAAGATGGATGAAACTGAAGAGAAAATAGAAGAAAACCTGAAAACAAAATTTTTCTATTTTTATGAAAGATGAAAAGATAAGAAGATAAGAAATCATCTTTCTTTAAAAAGATAAAAGAAAGATTTAAAAGCTGTTAAATAAATGAATTAAAAATTCAATTATTTATTTGTGGATGACATTCAGCTTTTCTTAATTAAATTAAATATTTAATTAAGCTTTTTTTAAAGCAGAAGAAAGTTTGTGATAAGAAGAAAGCTTTAATCATGATTTTTTGAAAAAAGCAGAAGATCTCATATTTAAATAAAATATTTAATTATAATATGAGAAGAAAACAGAAGATTTCACAATTCAATAAAATATCTAATTGTGATTTAGAAAGAAAGCATAAGATCCTTTAATTAAATAAGGTTTATTTAATTAAATCATATTTATGAAAATTAATTAAACGAAACATTTAATTAATTAGAAGAAGAATTTAAAATAGAAGAAAGAGAAATATTTAAAACTAATTAAATCAAAAGATTTAATTTGAATTAAATAAAGGATAATTAATTTAAATAAATAAAATGTATTATTTAATTAATTATGATGATATGAAAATAATTAAAATAAATTTATTTAATTACGTAAAGAAGAATAAGATGAATGAACAATATAAATTAAAATTAATTAAATTTAATCATATGGAGGATTTTTATAAAAATTAATTAAATAATAAATATTTAATTAATTGTCAGGATTATAGACATGACCATTTTTATGTGTATACATTTTTCCCCTCTTCGAAGTGATGTGTGAAACGCATTGCTTCAAAGAAAATAAAAAAAATTGCCCCTGATATGTTTCTGATTTTTGATGTCGATGATGCCCCCTCAGTAGGTAAATCACAGAAGATAATGTCGAGAATGATAGGGAAACAGTGATTTAGCTCCCAATAAATGATGTTTGTGATGGCCTAGTGAAAAATAATATGGAAGGAATGAAAAACATTCACTAACTCTCACCCTAATAGACCCTTAAAAGGTAAAAGGGGTAAAATGAAGTGTCATTTTCACCCTGCTGCTACAGTGAAAAGTGAGCTCTGACAGTGACTTGGCGAGATGGAGATCCCATTGCACAAACATAGATTTGAGTGAGCACGCTGATACCAGAGACCAGCTGCGTATGGACCCCCGGTGAGTGATTCCAACCGTTTATGATTTCAAATTTCACATTTTGGATCGATTTTGCA
This sequence comes from Sequoia sempervirens, assembly GCA_007258455.2. Classification (NCBI taxonomy): domain Eukaryota; kingdom Viridiplantae; phylum Streptophyta; class Pinopsida; order Cupressales; family Cupressaceae; genus Sequoia; species Sequoia sempervirens. The sequence continues at coordinate 1,904 of VDFB02114181.1, forward strand.
AATGTTTTAGGTCGGTTTTGAGTTTCTTCAGCATGTTTTAGCGCATTCGATAAAACTTTTAGCGCATTCAAAAAAAATTGTAGCACATATAGGAAATTTTGTAGCGCATATAGGGTCGGGTTTAAAATGCATCTTTTAGCGCTTACGACAGATAGAGTAGCGCATATAGGTTAAAATCGGGTAGTTTGATCCTGTAGCGCATCTAGGGCACAGAATGGCGCATATAGGACTAGGGCCATAAAATAGATAAAGTTGCGCATTTGAGAGTTAAAATTGCGCATCCACATGATAGATTAGCGCATGTCGAGTTTTAGCGCATTCAGGAAAAAGTTTAGCGCTTTTGAGTAAAATTGTAGTGCATTTGTGTTTTAGCGCATCTGGGAAACAGAATAGCGCATATGGGAAATTTTTTTACAGAATGCTTGTGTGATGAAAAATGATGATTTAAATTGCTTCCTTAGTCAATAGATAGATGAATTGTAGTACCATCATGCTGATATGGGAAAAAAATGATAGGAAATCTGATAAAGAACTGATAACTTTGCTTCCCAAAATAGAAAACAAAGAGTAGATAGCTGATAACTTTGTGGCGAACAACAAAGAGTAATCTGATTGATTGATTGATTTTGTGGTTGATAACTTTGCTTCTCGCGATTGAAAAACAAAGAGTAGATTTCTGGTAAATTTGCTTTCTGCGATAGAAACCAAATAGTAAAATGAGGATACAAATTTGCATTCATGATTGAAATATAAATAGGAAATGATTTGTGTGTTGATAAATTTGCATTTCTGAAAAGAAAAACAAATAGTAAATGATGATAGAGTAGATTGATTGGATATTCAGATAGATTGATTTAGCACTTGATATGGATCATTGATTGCATTTGCTGGATAGATAGATCACGTGATATGAGTCTGATTAATGTGTCCTTGTGATGATAAAAAATAGGAGGCTTTCAAAAGCCTCCAGATTAGAGAGCGGTTCCCACTATGTTGGGAGCGAATAGGAGAGCTTACACCAGTAGAGGTACAGTTGATAGCAGATTATGGACTGGGACCTTTGTTGATGATGCCGCGAGGTATTCGGGCCAATAGGGGACTGTTGATCGCTTTGGCAGAGAGATGGCACTCAAAGCATAACACCTTTCACTTGCCGACTGGTGAGATGAGTGTGACGCCCAAGGATGTGTACAGGATTCTTGGGATCCCAGTTGGCGATGCCCTTGTGGTTTATGACCACAAAGAGATTGGTGGGACTGAGGCGCTGCGGTGGATATGTGGCGATGCGAGCATTTGTGGTTACTGGATAGATTGAGAGGATTTTAGTAGGTATTCAGCCTTAGTTGTTGTGTTGGCCGCATTTATTGGAGGCTTCCTTGGACCGGACCATCGGTCGAAGGGATTTGCAGTTGGTTGGGGTAGGATGCTGGAGTGGTTGGTGACACAACCACAGAGATTTTCCTGGGGGAGCTATGTGTTAGCTGACATGTATCATGATCTACATCAGGTTGTATATAGAGGATCCACGAGCTTAGCGAGTGGGGTGACGCTTCTACAGATCTGGGCGTGGGAGCATATTGCGATCACGAGACCACATTGTACGAGATATAGGCCAGCAGGGAGACCTTATGTGTATGCATATTCTGTGCACTTGTTCAGCAAAAGCTGGGCAAGGTAGAGTATTGGCGATGAGTAATGGATGATATTGATGCAGTGATATGGAGACCGTACACGGATTGCGAGGCATGGAGGAGTGATCACTTAGAGATGCCATTTGTCTGCAGACCACGATATCTGATAGGGCAGACCCCCTTTATTATTGAGATATTTCTGGCATTACGAGTCCTGAGACAGTTTGGATTTACACAGGGGATGCCCCAGGGCGTTGCTCATTATGGGCGGCGCAAGGGTGATCCAGGATGGGGGCCATGCATTCGATACCAGGTAGCATACACAGAGTATTCTACCTTATAGCCAGAGGTATGGACAGACAGACTAGAGGTGCAGGATGCAGGGATGACAAATGATTATGCACAGTATTTCCATACACATCCATTTCCACAATTTATAGTGCTAGATGAGCCACGGGCGATTGGGATAGCGCCACAGCCAAGGGCAGGGAGACAAGAGGATGTGGCTGGCGGAGAGCAGGCGATGGGCAGAGGAGAGGAGGAGGAGGGAGATGAGGAGGAGGGAGAGGAGGAGGAGGGAGAGGAGGGTGAGGAGAGCGGAGGTGGAGGAGATGAGGACGAGGACAACTCAGATGACGGGGATGATAGGGGAGATAATGGTGGAGAGGAGAGGTAGCAGCGATTGGATAGTCTGGGTAGAGCACAGATTGTTCGGTGAGCCAGATCCGGTGGCGGACCACAGACAGTGATTAGGGTGTCATCCTCATCTCAGCAGGCACAGATAGCTGCATTGTAGGCTCAGGTTTAGACTTTTCAGGGACAGCAGGCACAGCTACAAAGCCAGCTAGCTCAGGCTCAGAGTGTGATAGTGCAGTTGCAGGCATAGCTTTCACAGGCTCAGACACAGATACAGTCTCAGGCATAGACACAGGTACAGGCTCAAGCGCCTGCCCTCGATCCCTAGGTGACACAGTTGGTAGCGGAGAGGGATGCACTTAGACGACGGGCACTGGAGGCCGAGGGTGTTGCACAGAGACTCATGGGTACCGTCGAGAGTACATCATTACGGGAGACCATCGCAGAGGGATTTGAGGCAGCTAGAGAGGCTGAGTACTACAGAGTCCGATACGAGGAGCTATGTCCTCCAGAGCGTCGAGAGCCTTACCCACGATCACACAGTAGGACGAGGACTCGATCGCAGACATCGACACATGGCAGAGAGGTTACAGGGCCCCGACGGGATCCTGATGCAGGGGGTAGTGGCAGGCCACCTCCTTCCGGACCAGCTCCTTCAAGGGCATCTACCAGCTAGTGATTGGGACAGATATATTTTGCACATATGCAGGGCATGTATATTGAGTTTTGATCATATCTCATGTATCATGTTTTTAACTTTGTAGTTTCATTGGACATTGGACATTTGTATTATTTTGATGAGCAATGATATGCAGCGGCAATGATTTTGATGATGATATGTTTGTGCATTTTTTATGTTGATATGGATGCTTCTTTTATGCATGTATGATATGAGATGGATTTTAATATGTTTTTATTGTTTTTGCGGACTAATCTTATGATGCAGGATGATCTAGGATGTAGATGTAATGATTGTGATAATGTAGATATGAGTTGTTGATTTTTGAATTTTGTTGTAAATGCAGAAATGAATAGTATGTGTATGAAATGTATCGTGAAAATATGATATGAAAATGGTAGATAATGAATATGATACTGATAATGATAATGATGAAAAGATAAATGATATGTTTGGTAATGTTTATGTAATGACAATGACAATGTGATGATAATAGGATAATTATGATGTGAATGCAATAATATGAAATGAATGAGTGCAATGGTAATGATATGAGATGATGATGATAAATGGTAGTAAATGATAAATGATAAAATGATAATGGGATGATGAACAATAATGATATGAGAGAAAAGGTAATGATAATAGTAATTGAGAAAATGACGATGTTATGAAAAATAATGATATGAAATGATAAAGGATAAGGATAAAAATGATAGAAAATAAAATAGAAATAATAATGATAATGATAATGGTAATGATAGAAAATGAAATGGAAATGATAACGATAATGATAGTGAAAGAGAAATGATAGAAAATGAGAAAGAAATGATAATGATAATGATGATAATGATAATGAAAAATGATAGAAAATGAGAAAGAAATTATAATGATAATGATGATAACGATAATGAAAAATGATAGAAAAACGAGATAGAAATGATAACGATAATGATGATAATGATGACAAAAAAATGATAGAAAATGAAATAGAAATGATATGATGATAATGATAATGATATGATGGAAAATGATGAATGAAACAAATGTCCAAATGTCCTCCACAAAGAGTTCAAAACTACATGACAACCGTTAATGTTTTCATTCCGCCTTTCAGAACACTGATGTGAATCCAATATGCAGATATATATAATGATCTAACTAACATGCAACTAAATGAAACTAACCAATTTGTTGAGCCTGTTATAAGCATTCTTGAATCATCATAGAGAATCTTAAAATGTTGGAAGTATGTACAAGCATCAGAGGGGAAATTAGCGCCAATGATGACCTAAGTACAACTTTCATGATTTTTGATATAGCAAGCGAACACAAGCATCGAGGTATAATTAAACCGAGATGACCTAAGCATTTCTTGCATAAACAGACAAAGATTAACCACCCTTCTGATGCAAATGTGGAACTGTCCTTAATGATATTGCTTTGGTAATCATGTCCTATGACATATTTGCACCAGATTGATCATTAACCTCAAGACAGCAAACAAAGAAAAATCATTCTCGTTCCTTGCCACTCTAGTACAGTACATCATCGAGTGTGCTCCAGAGTAATGATATCAAAAATCAAACAACCTTTGTTCAAAGTGTAATATTGTTATTTCATACATTATTCATATTTTTGGATCATCCAATAGACAATGATATGGCATCTACTGAAAATTATTCATGATATGGAGCGATGATCGGATAATGTTGCATGTGAGTTGTTTGTTTGTTCGCGTAATCGGAGTTTTATGACATTGTCCAGCTGTTTTAGTATGCTCTGAAAGTTAAGTGCCCCCATTTAAGTTTTTGCCCCGTTTATTGACACAACTTGCGAAAAGGAATATATACAACGATCAAGCCATGGTAAGACGTTTTTGTCACTCTAGGCAAATGACGACAGGATGATGCAATTATAAACCCTAAGATGCGAAAAAAGATGCGGAAAAAGGAAAAGCTGAAAAGTCAAAGTGCAAAACAGGAACTAATAGATGGAGAGGTATAGATAGCGTCTGTTTGCCAGATTTTCACTATCTGTGTTTATTGCATTTTTCTGATTTCTTTTTAATTTTTTTGTATTTTTCTGTCAATAGACTGCCTGTTTGCCAGGATTTCACCCTATGACATCTTTTTGATTTCTTTGAATTTTTCTGTCAATAGACTGCCTGTTTGCCAGGTTTTCACCCTATGACATTTTTCTGATTTTTTTGTATTTCTTCAAGACTTTTTCTGCTGTTTTTGAATTTTTTCAGGACTTTTTCTGCTGTTTTTGAATTTCTTTGGACTTTTTTTGCTGTTTTTGAATTTTTTTAAGGACTTTTTCTGCTGTTTTTGAATTTCTTCAGGACTTTTTCTGCTGTTTTTGAAAAAATTTCAGGACTTTTTATGCTATTTTTGAATTTTTTTCAAGACTTTTTCTGCTGTTTTTGAATTTCCTTAGGACTTTTTCTAGATGATGATAGCGGACTTAAACATAATATTTCTTGAGATGCATGTTGTTGATGGGTTCGTCAAACAGGTCCCCTTCTGGCGTTGATAACTTGTAGGCTCCTGAACCGTAGACTGCGATAACCACATAAGGGCCTAGCTAATTTGGTTCAAACTTTCCTTTCTTTTCTCTGTCTTGCTAATTTCGTGGATTTTCTTTCAGAACTAGATCACCCACCTGAAAGGTACGTGGCTTTACTTTGTGATTATAGCTGCGAGACATCATCTGTTGGTATGTTTTCAAATGGTCAGCTGCTCTCTGTCTCTTTTCATCTAGAAGTTCTAACTCTTGTAGTCGGGAAACTCTGTATTCATCATCTGTTATGAGACCTTTCAGTGATACTCTTAGTGATGGTATTTCAACCTCTAAAGGCAATATGGCTTCTGCTCCATAGACAAGAGCAAAGGGTGTTGCTCCCGTTGGCGTTCAGACACTAGTTCTGTAAGCCCACAAGGCGGGATTGAGTTGAACATGCCAATCTTTCCCGGAATCATTTACGGTCTTTTTCAAAATCTTTAGTATAGTCTTGTTTGAGGCCTCTGCTTGGCCATTCCCTTGTGGATAGTAAGGTGTTGAATATCTGTGCTGAATATGAAATCTTTCACAAAGTTCATCAACATCTTGATTCTTGAAAGGTCGACCATTATCTGTAATAATGGCATTAGGAATACCATACCGACAAATAATGTAGTTGAGTATGATGGATGAAATTTGTTTTCCGGTGACTTTAGAGAGAGGTACCGCCTCAATCCACTTAGTGAAATATTTTGTCGCCGTGATGATGAACTTATGCCCATTTGAAGATGAAGGATGAATTTTGCCTACTAGATCTAACCCCCATTGGGAAAATGGCCAGGTTGGTGTGAACGAGTGAAGTTCTTGCACAGGAGCATGAATAAGATTCCCATGAATCTGACATTTTGAGCATGTTTTAACAAAAGTGAATGATTCCCTCTCCATTGTAGGCCAGTAATAACCCATTCTAATCAATTTCTTGGTTAAAGTTAGTCCACTCGAATGAGTACCACAAATGCCCCCATGAACTTCTTGTAAAGCTTTATTGGATTCGTCACGTTCAAGACATCAAAGTAAAGTACCATCAAGACCACGGCGATAAAGGGTATCAGTGATAAGGGTATAGCGAGAGGATTGCCGGATAAAGTTACATTTTTTTGGTTACGGGATAAGTCAGGTGGTAAAATGTCGTCTTTTAGGTAGGCATAAATCTTACCATACCAGGGTGAATCGGATCCTACCAAGTGGCAGATAATTTGGCTTTCGGGTGTGTCATAAGCAGGTGCAAATAATTGTTCCACCAGAAATTCGTAGCGAGTCTATTTTTCTGGGAGTTGTACCAATGATGCGATCGTAGCCATAGCGTTAGCTGCTTTGTTATCAAGCCTTGGGATTTGTGTGAACTGGATGTCCACAAAGTACTTCTTCAAGTCATCGATCATCTTTTTGTATGGCAACAATTTGTCATCTTTAGTCTGATAATCATAATTGATTTGGTTAATGACTAACTGTGAGTCACCATAAACTTGTAGCTCAGTAATCCTCCATTCCAATGTTGTCTTTAGTCCAGTGATTAGTGCTTCATATTCGGCTATGTTATTGGTGCATGGAAACATTAGCCTATATGACCGAGGAATGGTATGTCCTTGAGGGGTGACAAAGAGAATGCCTACCCCCGATCCATGTTGAGTAAAAGAACCATCAAAGTATAAGGACCATAGTTGCTTAGATTCTGTAGTGAAAACATCGGCATCTGGAAATTCAATGTGCAAGGGGTGCTTTGCTTGTAGGGGAGCGTCTGTTAGTTGATCAGCGATAACTTGTCACTTGATTGCTTTGCGATCAACATAGTGTATGTCAAACTCACTTAGAATGACTAACTGTATGATAATCATCATTGATTTGGTTAATGACTAACTGTGAGTCACCATAAACTTGTAGCTCAGTAATCCTCCATTCCAATGTTGTCTTTAGTCCAATGATTAGTGCTTCATATTCGGCTATGTTATTGGTGCATGGAAACATTAGCCTATATGACCGAGGAATGGTATGTCCTTGAGGGGTGACAAAGAGAATTCCTGCCCCTAATCCATGTTGAGTAAAAGAACCATCAAAGTATAAGGACCATAGTTGCTTAGATTCTGTAGTGAAAACATCGGCATCTGGAAATTCAATGTGCAAGGGGTGCTTTGCTTGTAGGGGAGCATCTGCTAGTTGATCAGTGATAACTTGTCCCTTGATTGCTTTGTGATCAACATAGTGTATGTCAAACTCACTTAGAATCATGACCCATTTTGCTAACCTTCCTGTCAACGTAGCTTTGCTTAATAGATATTTAAGTGGATCAATCTTTGCGACAAGATTAATCGTATGCGTTAACATATAGTGTCAAAATTTTTGTGAAGCAAAGACTACTACTAGGAAAGCCTTCTCAATGAAAGTGTAGTTGAGTTCATGTCCTGTCAATGTTCGGCTGATATAATAGATTGCTCGTTCTTTCCCTGTATGGTCTTCTTGTGCTAGCAATGCACCCAAGGATGTCTTTGTTGCGGCAATGTACAAGATCAATGGTTTATCTAGATTTGGTGGTACTAGAACTGGTGGATTCATTAGGTACTGCTTGATTTGTTGAAATGCCATTTCACATTTGTCATCCCATCTAAAAGGAACATTCTTATGCAGGAGATGTGTGAATGGTAGACTTTTGTTGGCCAATTGCGCAATGAATCTTCTTATGGACTGAAGTCGCCCTTGTAATGATCTCAACTAACTGATGTTCTTTGGGGTAGGCATCTCCATGATTGCCTGAACTTTAGCAGGATCTACTTCAATTCCCTTTTCTGAAACAATATATCCTAAAAATTTTCCGGATGTGACCCCAAAAACACATTTCTTGGGATTGAGGCCAACTTTGAATTTTTCCAATCTAGTAAATATTTTAGATAGTATCTCCAGGTGTCCTTCTCTGGTGTATTATTTTTCCAATATGTCATCCACATAATCTTCCATGAATGTGTGCATCATGTCATGAAAGATCGTAGTCATAGCTCTTTGATAAGTAGCCCCAGCGTTCTTTAGACCGAAAGGCATGACATTCCAACAGTATGTTCCCCACGGACAAGTGAAAGCTATTTTCTCTTGGTCTTCTGGTGCAATCTTGATTTGGTTGTAACCGGAGAAACCATCCATTAACGAATACATAGCATGGCCAGCTATTAAATCAACTATAGTGTCAATGCTTGGAAGCGGAAAGTCATCCTTAGGACAGGCTTTGTTAAGATCTCTTAAATCAGTGCACACTCTGATGCGTTTATCCGGCTTTGCTACTGGGACAATATTGGAGATCCATTCTGCATAGGCAATTGATCTTATAAATCCTACATCTAGGAGTTTCTTGAGTTCTTCTTTAAATAGTAATGCAACATGAGGATGCATCTTTCTGAGTTTTTGTTTCACTATTTTAGCTCCTAGTTTGATAGACAAATGATGCATTATGAGATCAGGATCAAGACCTGGCATGTCTGCATAAGACCAAGAAAAATTGACTTGATTTTCCTTGAGGAAGTTCATGAACCCTGGGATTTCATTATCTGTCATTGATTCAGCTACCTGTAGAATCTTCGGATTATCTGTAGTTTCAATATTGATTTCCTTTGTAGGCTCGATCAAAATGGGCGATCGCTCATGATAGTGCTCCAGGAGAGTGTCAAATTTCCCATCAGCTGGTGCCTTAAAAAGGTTTTCACCATCTGATACGCTCTTTATTTTATCTTTTGTTTGATCTAGTACTGCCAGATTTTGGTTTTCACCACTAGATCATTTTTCTTTATTTTCATTTTTGTAGCTAGGAGACTTGACACTCTCCTGATTAAAGACTTTGTACCGAAAATTGCTAGTGGAACAATCATTTACATCATCTGGGAAGTTTTGAAGATAGCTCTGGCCATTGGGAAAATAGGTAAAATCAATAATAGTTCATGAACTCAATGAGACTCGTGATGGACTAAAAGAATGTTTGGTCGTGTAAAATAAATAATGTTGGTTAATGAGGATCCAAGGTAAGAGGTAGACTTGCACTGATGAACAGACTCTCATAGTCTTGCTTGCTAAACCGACTCCGCATCACTAGACTCATAGTTGCTGTAGATTCTGTGGCTGGGAATCAACCTCTCCTTTGATTAAAGTTGGTGTATACTTGTGTATGATATCTACCTCTTTGTCTCTCCAAAATTTATCATCATGAATGGTATCCCATTCATACTCAGCAGAGTCTGTATCAGAGTTATTTTCTATGAAATTCAAGGTTGCTGCCAAACATGCATCCTTTTTATCAGAACCTTCCTGTAGTGTAAAAACATTACCCTGTGATTTGTTGGATGGGGTAGCGTCATAGCCTAGTCCAGTTTTATCATATGCAGCAAGCCTTGGAAGATGGATAGGCTCAACTACGCCTTCTTTTCTTTTTCCAATAGGACCATTGTCATATCCCATCTTTTGCATGATGGAATACCCTTTCCCATATTGGTCAGTTGGTAAGGTGACATTGAACTGTCGTCTTTCAACTTATAAATCCACCTGTAATTGTTGTATCTCAGATCCTCATAGGGAATTTTTTTCGATAACGTTCACTGAACCGGCAGTTGGCTCACAGTTAGCCAGTGTTGATGCTAATTATATCTACTGTTGGTGTAATGGAAGGTTGTCCATGGGGATCGAGGTGATGAAGATTACAAGATGAGAACATTCCACCCACTTTCCTCGAATCAGCAGCTTTTGTCAAAAGCCTGAAGCAATTGACTGATTTATGATCATTCCTGTGAGGTACAGCAAGGCCTCGCCGTTTGGAAACCAGCATCCTCGATGAGCCAATAATAATAAAAGTTTGATGTTTAATGACAAACGATATAGCAGGATTTATCATCATAAGAAATGGTATATCAGTGGTAAGTGATTTTAATAAATTTTGCATTTCATGAACTAAGGCGCACCAAGATAAGATCCCAATCTAAAACTTGACAAAGGTGCTTTTTGATGTCAGTCCCACTCATTGCAAAAGGATTAGAATTTAGACGCCTTCTCATCATCAGCTTATAGTAATTCTCCTTCTAGACCAATGGATCTAAAATCCAACCAACCTCAATATTCAAATCAGCCTCCATCTATTAGGAATACTGCTTAACACGAATGGATCATGACCTCTATGATGACCAGATGAGTCATAAACACTATCTTATCCTCAAAATGAAAGATGTGAGGACAAATGTCCACCATGGCTTGAAATCAGTTCACATCCAAATCCGTGGATACTATTGTTTCAAAAAGGGCCTTCTCTAAGATTTCTTTATGTGCCGGGGAAATCTTCAAGAGTTCCAAAATGGAAATTTGAGCCAGAGTTTTTCGAAGTTGGTTAACTAAGTCATATTGATGTTGAGGGAAGGTCTCAGTGGATTTCGAAGAGGCACCCTTCAAGACAACTTTAGCTTGTGCTCTCGTTGTGACATTAACTTGTCCATTGTCTATCTTCTCATTGATTTTTATAACATTGATTCGCTCATCATCCGTATAGAGGTGACGGATTACAGTGTCATCGATTTGATTCACATTTTTGTCAGAAGACTCTCCCTTTTGATAATTTGGCAAAGGGTTGCGAAATGCTTGGTGATCTTCATTGGATTTTTGTTGTCCTTCTATTGTGATAGTACCATTGTCAATTAGGTCTTGAATAGCATGCTTCAAAGCTTGGTAGTTGTTTGTACGATGTCCTCTGCACCTATGATAGTCACAATAATAAGCTTCATTCCATGATGGAGGTTTTACACTAGGTTCATAATTGCGTTGAGGTGGTAAAGTAAGGACATTTTTTTCCATAACCTCTTTGAAAGTAGATTCCAAGGATTGTCCTAGTGGAGTGAAAGTTCTTCTACTAGAGAAGAATGAAAAGTGTTGTGGGTTCGTGTTTGAGGTATTCCCTAAGGTGTTGTTGTTGTTGTTGTTTCCACAGTAATTTTGATTGTTGACAGTCCCCTAATTGTTGTTCTTTGGAGGGGGAGGATTGTTTCCTTGATTCGTGACAGAATTGACATTGTTGTAATTATTGTTACGGGGAGTATTTGGAGTATTCAGAACAAACGGCTTAGTCGAGACATGATTTGCATCTACAACACCATCGTTTACAATGTTTTTGTTGCGAGTCCAAAATTTAGACTTGTCTTGATTGTTATAATGGTTAGATGGGCTAGGATTGTCCTTGTCAAGTTTTATTGTCCCTCTTTTGACCAAAGCACCTTCAATGGTGATGGCATCCTTAATCAATTTCTCAAAGGAAGGTGGACAATGTAGATTTAAGCGATAGCTCATTTCTGAATTTAGGCTATTGATGAAAGTAACCATTTTTTCCTTTTCAGGAACATGACATGGATACCTAGCAAACATTCTTCTCCATCTTTGAAGAAAGGTAGTGAAAGGTTCACCAGGTTTTTGTGCAACCTTGCAAAGATCAATCATGGTGATTTGGTGTTGGATGTTGTAGGAGTATTGTGTTATGAATAAGTTGATCAATTCCTCAAATGTTTGAACAGGAGGTGTGATTTTCGATAGCCATTCCATAGAGTGACTTCCAAGACTCCTAGGGAACAAACGCATCAAGTAAGTGTCTTCATGTGCAAATTCTAAAGTCATGTTTCGGAAGTCTCTGACGTGATCAATTGGATCCGATTTCCCATTATAACGATCAAATTTTGGAATTTCACAATGTTTGGGAAATGGAATCATATTGAGACTTCTATCAAAAGGATAAGGACATATGTCATCAAGAGTGTATTTCTTTGTTGTGGTCCCCCCTTGTAACTCTTTGATTTGTCCTTGGAGTGCCTTAAATTGTTGAGTAAGAACAGTAAGATCAGATGGGGATGTTTCTTCTTCTTTGCTCTTTAATTTCTCAGTATCAAAATCCTTAGGTAGTTTAGCTCCTTGATCGGCTAGGAAGAGAAAATACTTTTCTTTGTCACGTTGCAGGATCTTTTCTATAGCTTTAAGAAACTTGGGGTCTTGTTCAGCCTCTCTAATGTGAAGTTCTTCCTCTTGCTCATCATCACTATCGACAGGAGTTTTGTTCATGCTTTTGTACTTATGAAATGGGTTTATTTCTCTATTATCCATATTGTCGTCACTGAAAAGAGGATTGTGATTCACACTATAATGAGGATTACCACGTTCACCTTCTTCTTGAATGTTATGGTTAGGACTTTCTCGTTGAGACTCTTCTCCTAGTTTGTTGTATTGAGATCTTGTAAAAATAGGCATATGAAAGAAATCCTATGAAAAGATGCTCCCAATTCTTGATTGTGGCTTTCAAAGACGAAGGGTATCAGAATCCTGTTTGAGGGAAGTTGAACCAATAATCCAAAATTTGCTTGTGAGGTGCACTCCTAAAGTTTCAATCCCTATTTTTCGAAAAGATTTGTAAATCTATTGAAGGTCACTGAAGGATTTGACTAGGATGCGTTGAATATTCAATCGAAGGTTGTGGTATATTCTCAAACTCAAGAGGTTGATTAAGATTGTGATGTTGAGATAGAGCTAATCTTTGATAATAAGCTTGAGTAGCTAAATTCACAGAATTAATGGTGAATCGATTTAGTCTTGCATCTATGGAGAACTTATAATGGATAAGACGGTTTAATTTTACATACAAAAATTCTCCATATCAAGGTTTCCTGTAACTTAAGTCTATTTTGTTTTGATCCATTGAATAATTGATTTTGATTAACCTTATTGATTTCCACTCTAAACATAGAAAACAAATTCAGTTTGTGTAAAATTTGGATGAAACTAAAAGCGCCATTCGTTCCCCTAAATGTAATTTAAAGAGGTATATGTTACCGGAGAAAAAGTTAAATGTACATGTATCACCTTCAATGCACAGAAACAAACTTTAGATGCTAAAACCAAGAAGCAAACAAGAAATACCCTAAATGTTGAAAATGACTTGATGTTTTAAACAAATGTAGTGAATGCACCCGTAATGTTTTGTATATGCGCTTACAGCTTTTCCTAGATGACTAAAACAGCTTTTCAAAGATGGACCATTGAAATTTTGTTGAATTTTTTCATTGGTTCTGATAACTTTTATCTGAATCTAATGTTCTTTAAAAAACATAGCAAATAGCCTGATTTAAGTCATCAACCACGTAATAAGAAAAGCATGTTGCTTAGGCTAGTAATATCTCACAGATTCCACGCACGCAACCATATCGCAGCGTGAATTTAGAAGCTTTGCTGCATCGGCCCCTTAGAAAGTAGCTCTTCTCAGGCCAACCAAGCTTCCAACCTCCATGAAACTCCTATGGTGAGCTGATCACCTCTACTACATACTGTGAAAGTGTGGAAGGCTTCACACCGACCAGTGCTGGACTAGCAGATAGAAGGTTTTTGGCTTTCTAAATAATGGTTTTTAGTTTGGGACCCCCGTTCGAGTGGCCATACATGGGGCAAGAGATTAATCACCATTAAGGTACTCAAATCAAGAGGTTAAGCTACCGTGGTTTAAGGAGTACAACTCATCTGCATGACATCCGCATTGCCAAACCTTTAGGTTTTCCTTGGCTTACATTTACACCGGCCGGGGTAGCTTGGCCTTAGTCTGTCGGTTTGAGTCGTGTTGAGGTGATGAAATCCCCAGGAAATCCCAATTTCTAGAGTCAATAACCATTTCTCTTACACCTAGGATCGCACAAGTGCGCAAGGGGAGAGGATACTTTGATTATCAAGTCAAGGTTACACAGGTGGTCTAGCTTTTTATCACTGCCTTGCACAGGTGAGAGCATGGCCCACCTACCACTTCAAGCGCCAAAAGAGTAGATTGATTCATTTTAAAACCAGCAAGAAAAAGGAAAGAAATTTTGTCTGCGGAAGGCGTTAAACTCAGAATCTCTATTACAACCTAGATGCGTGACTCTGTTACCCAGATGCGCAAGAATAGAACTCAGATGCACAAGAAGAGAACTCAAATGTGCAAAAACAGAACGCAGATGTGCAAAAATAGAACGCAGATGCGCAAAAATAGAACTCAGATGCGCAAGAAGAGAACTCAGATGCGCAAAAAATAGAACCCAGATACGCAAGAATAGAACTCATATGCGCAAGAACAAAACCCACATGCGCGATAACATAACCCAAATGTGCAAAAACAGAACCCGAATGTGCAAGAACAGAACCTTGATGCGCAAGAACAGACACTAGATGCGCTAAAGTACCTGCAAAACGGAAATTTTTTGAATCTCCAAATGCACTGCCAAATGTCAAAAAACCTGCAAGAAAACCTGTATGAAAACCTGCAAGGAAGAAGTCTAAAATGGGAGCATGTTCCCCACGGTGGGTGCCAAAAATGTAGATAGGGAAATAAATCAAAGGTTTAAATGCATTGAAGACAATAAACAAATTAAATCCTATCAAGCACCATGAAGTACAAACTGGAATGAAAATAAAAATAGTAAACAAAGAAATTGCAAACCGATTTTCAAACTAGTGTTGATTGATCTCCATGGCTCTTCTCCACCTGCACAAGGATGCAAGATTTCAAAGGTTGATTTTTGGAGGAATGTTGGTTGCTCAATTCTGCAGCATAACAACCTGATGAAGATGATAGATGGCGAATGAAAACTGATTTTGACAGAGTGAAGATGCTAGAAGAAGATTCGATCGAAGAATGATTTTGACAGCATAAGGATGTCTGAATATTCCATTGAAGAATGATTTTGACAGCATAAGGATGTCTGAAGATTCGATTGCAAATGGCCTGTGAAAGGTTTGATTTATAGATTTTCGATGTGGACAGAGATAAGATTTGATAAGATTGATAATGATTTGATTTTTTTCAAAAGAGGAAAAACAATGAGATGAGATAAGATTTTTGAAAGATAGAAAGATTTTGATTTATTGTTTTAAAGGAATTAAAACAAGATAAGATTTGATGTGAAAAAAAATAGAAAGATTTTGATTATCTTTCAAAGGAAATAAATCCTGAAAAAGATGAGAAAGATAATTGATGAATTATCTAATTAAATAAATTAATTAGATGCACATGAGTTTCAATTTTGGAAAGAAAGCGAGAAGATATTTTAAAGATTTTATTAATTAAATAAATATTTGATTTGTTTAATTAATGCTGGATTTATGATTTCATTAATTAAATAATATAAATTATTTAATTAACATTAGGAATGGATGAAAGGATTTAATTAAATAATATAAATTATTTAATTAACATTAGAGGAAGGGATATAACTAATTTAATTAATTAAATAATATAAATTATTTAATTAACATTAGAGGAATGGATGGATTATGCATAGGAAGGGAATAAATGAAATTAGTCAAATAAATAAGATTTATTTAACTAATTAGATGATGACATGGGTACTTAGGGCAAAACATGATACAAGGTGTCTAAATGATGCCATGTTGTGACAAGGTATCGTAAGATGACAATTTTTTGATGTCTACACTCCTTTGTCATTTTATGACCATTATATGCTTGATTTTGTTAATATTTCTCTCTATAATATCTACAGGTCTTTTAGGCTTCCTCTTATCATCACATACTACTATTCTTTCCTCTCTTGCAAAACTTGTGTTTGCATCATCCCATATTGAACACCTCATAGATAAATTTGATATGCTCTAAGATTAGAGTAAGTCCTTTTTTGATAGGTCTATCCCTTATTTGTTGTAAACATACTGTGTATCTTGCCACAATTTGACAAAATTATTTTTGTGATTTTAGGCTCTTTTGACTTTCCTTTATCTCCTATGATGTTTGAAACTCCTTCCTTCTTATGTTCTCTATGACTCTAATCTATAGAATATGTCTAGGCTTGATGGGTAACATGAATGTCCTTCATCGATTGGTATCACATACATTGAAAATCACTGTCATGATATGAATTGTTCACTATCTACGATTCCCTTCCTTTTCTTATGGAAAATCCTTGGCATTGATCTACTAACTATAATTGCATAAACAAACTATGGGGATTTGGACATGTTTGGCAATGGTTGGAAAACATTATCCTATACCTTTTGGTTGAGATGATAACATTCGACAGGTATTTTCCATACACCTAGCTATTTAAAATTCGCAATGTTGTGATTACCATTTAGAACACCTATGAGCATCATCTTATTCAAAGATGTTTATCAGAGGTCAAAACTTGAAAGAAACAAATTATATTTCAATAGTTAAAAATTATTTGTTTATTTGTTTATCAAATGTTTATTAGATGTAATTTGTTCACATAATTTTGAAAAATATATGACCATTTTTATATCACAATAATGTAATTTTTATACCTAGTGCAAAGTAGCCAATAGATCCTTTTAGCACACTTGCAGAAGTCATTAAATTCACTGTATTCTCAAAAAATATTTTGGCAATGCCAAAGTCTTCTATATATGGAGTCATATCATCCCTTAATAGCACATTACTAGGCTTTAGGTCACAATGAATGACTTGCACAAAGCAATAATGATGCAAATATTTCATTCCTTGTGCTATCTCCTTTGCTATTCTTAATTGATCAACCAAACTTAATTTGCATTCATCTTCTCCCTCAAGATATAGCCACCCCTCCAAACTTCCATTTGACATGAATGGAAGAACCAATGCTTTAACAGTATATATATATAGATCAAACAGTATATAGATCAAACATTTAACACTTCCATGTAATTTGATATATATATATATATATATATATATATATATATATATCAGATTATATATGTATAATCTTATATGGATAATAAAGGTGAAATTGAGGAAGAAAACTGTGGGTGATGATGAGTATATGGCTTAAATTTTCCCAACAACCCGCGGTTAGGTTAACACATACGCATGGTTTGATGAAGGCTTATGGGGCACGTGGTTAACTCATATGCATGGTTTGATGAAGGAATATGGGGCACGTGGAGAACATTTTAATGTGATGAGGTTGAGATTAAAGGGACCACTTGGACTAGCAGACCCACGTGATATTTTGATGGAGCCCGCATACAAACATAACTTGAAATAGGTGAAATGATAATTGTAAATAGGCCTTTTTTCATTCAACACACCATTGTTTGGTAGGAAAATACAAATGTGAAAGTCAATCACCACAATTCAATGCATTCAATATACACATTCAAATGATTTTATAAGAGGCAATTTTCAGTGTCATTTTCATTATGAATTCTCCTATGCTTTCACTGCATATCCTCTATAAAATTCACCTTCGTACATATAACAAAACATAAAACATTTTATAATTCATATGTACGACTAAATTTATGCAAGCCACCTATTTTTTCAATTACACCAAATATAAAATTTATTTCCTATAAGCCACGGCAGAGCTCAAGCATAATTGGCCACTACAAAATGAAATGACATATTGTTTCCCACGAAGATTCAATTTGTACATTTCAATGATTTTATAATAGGGAATTCCCTGTATATCCTCTGCAAAATTTAGAGCTTACTAAAGCAACCTATGCACATTACCTATGCACATTCCTCTTAAAAGGGAGCTTATCCATGTTGGTACACCCAAAATAACTAAATTCATGTTTTTATTTATCAGTATACCATATTTACATTTATGTTTGTTTCATTATTCAATATACTCTTTTATATTTATGTACTCAGTGTCTACATTATTTTCAGCCATACAGAATATTCAGTCTTGACTTAGTTGTTCAAATGATCATTATCCATTATGTAATCATATCACAACATACAATATATTTATCTATTTTCTTCCACTTATTTTATGAGTTTCCATAATTAGATTGCATATTTGTATATACATATGCATATACATGTACATGTATATGTATATGAAGGTACATATACATATACATGTACATGTATATGTATATACATAGACATGTATATTTATATAGATATACATATATTTATTGAAAGTCGTAGCACTAAGTATATGCACAATACACACTATCAAATAGATTCGTGCAACGGTTGTCAATAAATATATGTATAAGTACATGTATATGCATATATATATACATGTATACACATACATATATATGTATATATGTCCTTTCTATTGCACTCTGCCATGTATGGTGCCATCATATGTAATACACACTGTTATTTTCAGCTTCATACAAACGATCAAAACATTGTGGATTTTAATGCTTCAATCAAAACTCTTATTGTTGTGCATGCAATATTGTAAGGATGATTTGATGTGGGAATGTTACGAGTACTGAGTACTACCCTCGTTTATTACAATTATTTTGCAGGCAAGTGGGAGTGTGGAGAGGTGAATCAAGTATGTGGATTATCAACATACCAACAAAGTTGTGTTTGTTAACACAATAAACTGTATAGGGACATTTTTCTCTGAATGCTTATGATATGTTTTTTATTTTTGATATACATATGTTCATAAATATATACTTTTCTTAGCAGAGGCTTATTTGATTGGAGGAATATATTTATTGGCATTGGTTTGTTAATCACAGGCATGCGAGGACTTCTCCACAATCAACAAAAGACATTCAACGTTAATGATAGGTAAAGTCTATGACTTTACTTTGGCAATGACCTAGTAATACTGAAAAATGTATCTTTTTATATATATGGTTGAAAGTTAGATGAAATGAGCAATAGTATATAGTAATTATGAGATTAGTTAGTATTAGATTAGTTTTATATATATATATATATATATATATATATTGATAGGTATATATGTACATACATATATATGGTTATGCATATATGTATGTACATATATAGCTATATATATATGTGTGTGTCTATGTGTATATATATAATTAATCTAATAAATTTTAACATGTAGTTTCATTAATTTTTTATACTAATAATTGATAAGAATATATCATTCTCTTCATATGCCTTCATCAAACCACACGTATGGGTTTACCTAACCGCTAGTTGTCGAGCATCTTTAATCCCTAAACTCATCATCTCTAGCGGATTTTTTGGTAGGTTAGTATTTGCAGAAAATCATATATTCTTATCAGATTGTGTGTGTGTGTATATATATATACATACAATCTGATAAGAATATATCATTGTCTACAAATATATATATAAAATCTTATAATATAATATCATTGTCTGCAAAAAACATATCATTTTCTACAAATTGTGTTTGCAAACAAAGTTTTGTGATTATTTTTTATTGACAAAGACTGAAACATAGTGTAATTAGTGAGACCACAGAAAATAGAAGGTTGAAACCATCATCAAACATATAAGGCATACAAATTCAAGGTTCCAATAACAAAAAACAACAGCATTAGGACATTTTATAATCATATCATAGTTATATTTTGAATCAAACTGCAATAATTGATTGGGTGGTGCAAGAGAAAAACATGGCTCGAACATACTTGAAACATATGAAAATATTACTCAAAGCTTGTATTGATTTTCTCCCCTTAAACATATGTGAGGTTTGAAAAATAATTACATCAGCATTATCACATCTTATAATCATATCACAGTTATAAATTTAAGCAAATAAACAGATCTGATTTGCAAACCAGATCACCAAAATATACTGCTACATCAATCAAAAAACAAAATTGAATATGCACATAATCAACTGTCCATATTTCTAGGAAAAGGAGGTGGTGTGATAAATCCGTCAATAGTTGAGTCAAGTCCACTTGTAGAAGGTGATACTTGGTTAATACCTCCTTGAAGGCATGTTGCTATTTGAGCAAGTAATGCTTATCTTGCATTAGCAGTCAATCCCATTTGTTGTGAGCCACTCCCAACCTGCATATTGTTGATGGCTATAAAGGTTGGTGACAAAATTCTCATCATATCAAGCAAGATAGGATGTTGGGAGGGTATAGGATCCCCCACTATAGACTTACATTTTCTCTTCTCTACTTGTTTTGCTTTCTTTTATGTTTCCTTTTGTAGATGTTCAGCCTTGGCCTGCTCCTGTCTAATGGCTTTCTCTTGCATTCTTATCATTTTCTACTCATCTTCTATCACTTTCCTTGCTTGCTTCTTAGCCCTTGTTGCTTCCTTTATAATTACTTCTGCTTCACGGTCTGCCTTTCTCTGCAACATCTACTCCTTGTTACGTTGTTACAACTCCTCTTGCCTTTTCTTCTCTACCTCTTGTTGGCTAAACAATTCAATGAAGGCATCAAATGTTAGTGCTTGGGACTTCCTACTAAGGCGAAGCACTCCCGAACGACCTCTTCATGATGTTCCTTGCACCCTCTGCACTGGAAGTTTCAAGAATTTATTGTTTGGTCTTGTTGTTTGAATCCATCATGTGGGGTGCATGGCACAAACTCAGCTTCTTTCTCACTAATAGCATTTTCATCTTCACTTTGAACATCACTATGCTCTTTCCAATTCCTTGCATTAGTGAAGTAATGTATTACTTCAGCTGGATCAACGTGTGATGGGGAAGGCATAGAGAGGCTAACTTCTTCCTTAGTTGGATTTATTTGCACTCCAAGGTTTGTGGCTGCTTCATGCATCCATTCTGGTTGGCTAACTTGAGTTGGAAAACTCAAGCCTGCTGATGTAGTGGTTGTATCTTCGGTGCAGGGTGCAATAACTGGTTGAACTTCTAGTTGGAAATCTACAAAAACTTGTTGGATTTCTGGTTGAATGTGTGTTGTAGTTTCATCACCCCCATTGCATTCTGCTGCAACATCACTTGCCACTTCCCTTGCATCATATTCCCTCACAAACCAATCTATTACATCCTCATTGTAACCAAGAAGACGCAAGCATGTCTCTGCTTCCATAACATCGTCTTCAGTTTCCATTGTGACTAGTTCATCTTTTGTTGTAGGATTTGCAACATCATCTTCAACAACATAGCCCTCACTTGGCCCCATGTCATTGTCAAGGGCTGACTGATTAAGAGGCCAAATTCCTGCTCTGTGGAACCCACTAACAATGTTGCTTGGCTTGCAAGACTTGCCAACTCTTCACGTCCAATATCAATATGCGGGTTTGCAACTTGCCAAATGGTTCTTTCCTCTCTAAAATATGCCTTGAATGGAGCAAAAATTATGACATCCAATGGCTGCAGCTTGTGACTAGTATGAGCAGGCAACGTTAGTAGGTCTATTCCTAATTTTTTTGATTCTTCAATGGTCTTGAAAGCCACGTGGCTGCCATGACCGAAAAAAATGAGAAGGGCCATGTTTGTCGGTGAAACACCACCAAGAATATTAGCTGCAAAATGGTCTAACCATTTGAGAAATAGTTCCTTTGTCATCCATGCATGTTCTTGGACTACTATCAATGCCCCTACCTCGCAATTAAAGATATAGTTTTGCATATGCCTCTTTGATTTAAACAAGTAGAACCCAGGAATGCTTATCCCAGCTACACTTACACAAGCCAGCACTGTGATCCACTCTCTACTTTTTGAAACCAAATGTGGTACACATTTTGTACCCAATTTGGAAATAACTCTCATGCCACAGTTCCTACCAACCTGAATACTAGTCTCATCGCAGTTCCATATTTGACTTGCTCCATAGTGGTTAAGGTTGATCAGGTTATGGAGGTTGTCGTAGAATTCTTGCACAACAGAAGAATGAACCATAATCGTTTTGTCACTGTCCACTCCTTCAGCTATTCTGATTGTCAAATTTGGGTTCCTTCTTTGAAATCTTGCCCATCATGACCTCCTGGGGACCCCATTTGTGAAAGGATTGGGTCGACTTGCAATTATTTGGGAAACTGTGGCTTGTAGTTGATTTACTTGCAATCTGTGGCCCAATCTTTCCATGTCCTTGCACCATTGGACAACTTCATTCTCCTCCTCTTCAATTAAAATTGTACGTGGACCCCTCCTCTTTGTGGTGGTTTTCCCTAACAACCACACCCTCAAACTGCTAGGTGGCATACCCCACTTGATTGTTGTTGCCCTGATTGACATGTTGTGTTCTTCAACACTCTTAACTGCTCCTTCCATATCAGCATATGTCCACTTCCTAATGGGTACAGGTGAGGGCAGTTGCACAGCAAGTTGAACATTTGGCTAAACAGGAGGTTCGGCTTCTGTTGTGCTGGTGGCTTCATCTGCAAAGTCAGGAACATCTTCTAGGTTGGGATTTGCATAAACTTCCTCATCAAGTTGTGTTTCAATGAAGTGTACCCCACGAGTTACTCCAATTGCACGTTTTCCTCTTCCTACAACCCTTGTAGTCCTTCTAGCAGGTGCCATAATTTTCTAGTTAACCTGCACGGACAGTAAAAATTGAATAACTTGTTAGTGCAGCAAAGAATATATGATTTTCTGCATAGATATATATACAATCTGATAAGAACATATCATTCTCTGCAAAAATAGAAATGATTACAGTCAAACCCTTAGTGCCAAAAAAAACCCACTGTTGAACAAGCAATCTTGCAGGTGAACAGAGGTGTAGATGTTTTATGCAGCTCCATATAAGATTAAATTAAAAAATCTTTGAAGATTAAGTATCTTATTATATACCCAATAAATTTCATGATTATACTTGGTCAAAATTTCGTCAATGTTCTGTTTAAATCACATTACATGTGATTACTTCATAGAATAATGTCAAAAAAAGGCATAGCAGTCAAACCGTCAATGCCATAGACAGAATAATTCACGAGGGGTCATTTTTCTACCAGTCACATGTAAATAGAAATGATTACAGTCAAACCCTTAATGCCATACATAGAAATGATTTTTAAAGACGCCAAAATGCACTCAAACACCGTCGAACCCAACAAAAATCCATTGTTGAACAAACAATCTTGCAGGTGAGAGAGGTGGATCAAATTTCTGCCGGTCACATGTAAATTCTACAAGGCTTGATATGAGTAAACAGTACATGGCATGACTATATGTATATGTATATGTATATGTATGTATGCATGTATACAATCTGATAAGAATATATCATTGTATTTACAGAGAATGATATATATTCTTACCATATATATATATATATATATATATATATATATATATATATATATATATATATATATATATATATATATATATGCAATTTGCTATGATGAAACTATACACGACATGATATATATATATTTGTTTGCAAATTGTAATCCAAACACTGGTCAATAAATTGGGACAAAAATTGTATACCCATTCAACTTCATGATTATTAAAGAGGGATTTAGAATATAACTGTGATATGATTAAAAAATGGGTAATGTTGTTATTATATTTGATGTATGGTATAATGCTACTATTATTATCTTTGATTTATGATGAATGCAGGTGAAAAAATGTAACTACAATATGATTAAATAATGGATAATGCTAAGTTGAACAACTGATTGAAAGAAAAATTATTTGTATGCCTAAAAATAATGTAAACACTGAGTACATAAATATAAATATAATGTAACTACGATATGATTAAATAATGAATAATGCTAAGTTGAAAAGTTGAGTGAAAACAAAATTATTTGTATGCCTAAAAATAATGTGAACATTGAGTACATACATATAAAAGAGTATATTGAATAATGAAACAAACAACATAAATGTAAACATTAT
>VDFB02114182.1:0-17694 GCA_007258455.2 Sequoia sempervirens
AGTAAAGACAAAACTTGCTTTGTTTATGATTATTTGGAGGAATAAATGGGTATATACAAAGCGAATGCTAGTGAAAGTATGGATATTGTCACACAAATTGTTGCATTTCATGTTAAATATAATGAAAAATAAAAGGTAGTAGATCTTTTGATGCAAGTGAAATGTAGACAAGCAATTAAAGGCTAGTGAATATTGGGGAAGGATTTTTTGTTCTAACACCCTTAATCCTTGCTAGATCAAAATAATTAGGCGCTAAATTAGGTGCCAAGAAAGGCTCTAAAGTAGGTGCTAAAATAGGTGTTACTTCAGGCACTAATATGGGCATTAACGTAGATGCTAATTTGGTTGCTAATTTAGGCACTAATCTGGGCATTACTGTAGGCATAGTTTTTGGTGCTAATCTTGGCGTTAATCTAGGTGTTAATAAGGGTGCTACACTAGGCATTAATATCTATGCTAACCTTGGTGCTAATTTCAATGCCAATTTGTGCCTGAATTAGCGCCGACTTGTTCTGGTTGGCGCAAAAAAAGCCAAAAATAGCACCATCCAGAAAAATAACACCGAATTTTTCCAAAAAATGGAAAAAATATAATAAAACAGTGGGTGAAAGCAAAAAATAGAGCAAAAAAGGGAGCTAATCATAGGGATTTTTTGTAGTGATTGTGTAGGGCATCAGGGATTTGAGCAAATAAATATTGATAACAAGCAATAAAATCAATCACTTTCTCGTGAGCTCCTTGCCTACAGTGGACAAGGTCAGTGAATGTGACCTTCAACCTAATTTAGCCTGAAACTATTGCAAGAACTAGTTGATTAATTGCTCAAAAGTTAAAATAGAGTTGTTAGGAAGAGAGAAAAACCATTCCAACATAGTGCCCTTAAGGGATTGTGGAAACAATTTAGCTAGTAATGCATCCCGATAAAGGAAAACATTGCACATAGCAGTGAATGATTAGATGTAATTTTGTGGATCACATCTATCATTGTATTTATCAAATTTCAAAATTTCCAACCCTTGGGGGATAGGGACATTCAAAATGTTCAAGGAAAAATTATTGTGATGGTAAGAAAGTTGTAAAGTAGAATGAGAGGTAGTGTTGGTTAAGTTGGCTAACTATGACTGCATTTAACTCATATTTTGTAATAGGGTATTTAAAATGAGATTAGATGGTAGGAGAGGTAGATCAAACATGGTGGTAGAGATTTGAGGAGTGGATCTAGGAGGAGTAATTTCATACCCCAAAGGAATGCAAGATAAATTAATTCCAAGATTAACGGGAGGCACAAACACATTATTTGTATTATCAACAAAAATCATGGAAGGTATAGAAGGATTAGTGTCCACCATATGTACAGATACCTTTGGCATCATAAGATTCAACTAAATACCTGTAATATTTGATTGGGCATCTTGGGGTTGACTCAAGATTGATGTGTATGAATGGAAATGGGTCTCAACTATGTTGGTTAGTGTATAGAGAAAATCAAGGCCCTTGCAGTTTAAGATAAGTAAGTTTCTTAGACTACTAAAAATAAGAGAAATTGAGTGTACAGGTTACCACAATTTAGAAAATATTCAAATTCTTTAAGCCTCTCCTCCAAAGATTGAACCTGCTAAAAGGGGACCCTAAGAGCAACTTCATGGTCTATAGGAGAAGAAGATCCAGATAGAGTACTAGGCTAAGAACTTGTTTGAACATTTGTAGGACCACATTAACATAAATGAGAGGAGGTGTATAGCCAAGTGATAAATTTGTAATGAATTGCTCAAAACAAGAGTTTGACAGGTTGGAATAAACTATCATCATGAACCCATGTATGAATGTTGAATGCTTCTTCTTACTATGTGCCCAAATTTTGTAGGTTGGGTCGTGAAACTCATAAGAGTATTAGAAAACTCATGCCAACAAACTTCTAGACAAGAGAAATTTTTTTTTTGACAAAGACTAGAGCAAAGACGTGTTCATGCTAGGTTCACAAAAATGTAAAGGGGATTTGATAATCCCAAAATGATGAAGTCTCAAGGAGAAAATAGTTCTCAACTACCTTAAAAGACATTTCTCAAGTGACAAGATAAAATGATGAAGAGTGTCTATTTACATTCTACGTAGAATTAAAAGGAAAGAGTTCCAAAAACTAAAAGAGCAAGTCATAGAGGTCTTCTAGACAAAATAATGAGCTATCGACCAAGGAATACAACATGGCATGTGGACATCCCTATGGCACACTGGCATCTCATATGGATCAAAAACTAAGAATATCTTAGAATTTACAACAAAGTGACTAATAACAATTATGATAACTAAAACTATTAAAATGTGAGAAAGCAACAAAGAGTAACAAAAATTAAAGTAACTTGAACTAAATGAAAGATGAATGATAAAGCAAGAGGAAAGGAAGAAAATACTCATAGAGAACCAATAGATGAAGTCTCCATCCATTACATATCTTCAGTACCTAGGTACATAAGACCAAGGAAAAAAGTTAGGGTTGTTTAGAGATTTTCCTTAGTCAAATCCCTGCTTTGGTGTCTCCAGGTCTCCACAAAGAACCAAACAACATAAAGAGAAATAAAATAGACATGATAAAAGAAGAAATTGATATACTAGAATAATATATCAACTAGATTAAAGACAATATAATGAAGAAATCACAATTACCCTCTAGCAAAATGAGAATGTCTAAATGGAGAGGCTACAATCTCTAAGCTTGAGAGAAATACACCAACATTACCAAAGATTCAATGTAGTATGGCTATGAGAGCAATAAGATGTAATGGAGATGGTGGAATGAAGGTAAAAAAAGCTAGTGTGGTGAAGAAAGAGAAAGAGAAAATGAAGAACTTGTGAATTGAATTTTGTGTTGAGAGAGAGAGAGAGAGAAAATGAAATGAACTTTAGGTAGGTTTATGCATGTAAGAGTTGTCCAATGTGTTTTTGAGTTAGTAGAGGTGTTACAATTTTTTTGTTAGGTAGGAAACATAACATCTGAACAACTATTGCAGTTAGGAATCTATTCAGGACATTCATGAGGTGTGCATACATCTATGGGACATGTATTTGTCCAAAACATAAATCCACCTTAACGACATGAAACAAATGGGTTAAGGATTAAATCAAAGTTGGATAAAATGAACACTGCATTATTATCTTTTATTTATCTAAAGGGGAGGCTCATGGGATGTGAAATTGCATAGGATGTAATTTATGACATTAGCAATACATAACTCTTTATTTGGAATGTTATATTTAATTAATTTTCTTTATTTATTAGCCCCACATATATCTATCTAGTAGTGAAAAATGCATCTTGATACCCTTTCCCATTTAGTTTGTGCTTGTTTTTAGGTAATATCTTAATACTCATACATGATCATAAATGACACAATATTGTGGAGAGCTAGGTCCATTTACATAGATGCTCTTTGATCCCTATTTGCATGTAACCTTACGCTTCTTGAAATATCTTAATTTTATGTGTACATGTTCTTGTAGGATCATAAATTGTCACCCTTGCCAATTTCACACTATGTTTTGCTCCCCCTAAATTATTGAGCCTATTTGGGTCCCTAATTTCCTGAAATTATGCATTCTATAGCCCATTTGTACCACTTTCCAATAAATTGCAAGCATTGAACAAATGCATCCAATTAATATTTTTCCATTGACACTTAATGTATTGGAGAATAAGGTCAGGACCCATTTTCCCCTTATTTTTTCAGGGACAAATTTTGGACATGTCGAAGTGGCCATTATAATATTCAAATTTCAAATTTCAAATGTCAACCATTGGGATTTAATTCTTGGGAAATTAGAGAAATGCCCATAAATACCTAGATATTGCATCATTTGAAATCTAACAAGACAAAACAAGAAATTATATTGCCAAACTTATGATTAAGAGCGCTATCAAGCAAGCCAAGATCAAAATTTCATAGCTTTATTGTAGAAATTCAATATCCTAACATCATGTTAAATCTTATGTGAGTTTATGTATGTTAATTTTATCATTGTTTTGTTAAGGCTAACACTTTTGTAGGTATCCAAAGCATTCAAAAAAAAAAAGCAAGCAAGATCCAAGACCTTGATTTGATGTGTATAAATTTAGTCCTTCAAGGAAGCCACTGAAGGGTGGTGAGTTGCAACACTTCATGATTTCAACATTCCTTCCTATTCATTATCATTCTATAATTGACATTTCCATTGTGGAAGTGGAAACACTAATACGAGGTTTGATTGAGGCAAGCCCCCAAATGGCCCAACATTTTCCTTCTCTTTGAATGTGTAGGTTTTAGGTTTGAAGAGGACTAAGGGAAGCTTGAAGACAAATTGTTCATTATTGCATTTGAAGCCTTACATCTTGTCAACAAATGAAGACTCGCCTAAATAATTATCTGACAGTGTTCCGACAATTTTGCAACTAAAAATCAAGAACTTGGATTTGTCATTAAAGGACCCCAAAAATAGAGCAGCAATTTCATACAAAGACTCATTCACCCAAGGGTGACCCAATCCTACTACAATGATTAGATCAAACTTCTAGTGATAGGTACATAGTCCTCTGTACTCCCCAGATCTGCCATCAAATTGTTGTTATAGTCTGTGCATTGTCAAGATCTTACATTTTTCATATTAGGTCATATAGTTTAATATGGTTAATCATAGAAAATCAATTCCAAGTCATGTTTATCCTTAATAAGATGGAGGTTCAGGTTTGATTGGCTCACCTTCATGGTTGAAAGTCAATCTACTCACCTTATTAATCTCCATCTTAATGAAGTATAAGAAAATACCTAACTCCCCAACACTAACCATTCCAATCCTAGGTTTACAAAGTAGGCATAGGGTTTCTTATTTTTTTTGTTTCATTTTGGTGTACCTGACTTGCTAACATTACATACCTTCTGAAAATTGCATCCTAGATCTAAGTTTTGCATTGCATTGTTTTGCATCTTTCATTTAGGGTTTCACTTTTACATCATAAAAAGTCACTAAATTTCAAAATTTGCATATCATTTTAAATCATAGGTTGCATTATGATTCCTTTCAGTCACCTAGATAAAAACTCTATTTTGAAATTCTTAATTGCATTCATTTGGGCATCTTTTATTTGGCTAAAAAAACTGATAATTTTTTTTAAAAATTGCATTGTTTTGTTTGAAAATTGCATCAAAATCATAATTATGATATTTAGGCATCTTAAAATCAGTCAATTTATATATTTTAGATTAGAAATTTGCATTCAAAATTGTCAGTTATTGTTTACATATTATTATACACTTGCATTGGCATACAATAAGAAAATTATGGAAAATTATTCATTGTTCAAACTATTTACAACTAGATCTAGAATCCTTAAGCACAGTCACACACAATCAGCTTTTGAATTTCTAAAAAACCAACCTAGGACATAGATTCCCCTAGGTTCCTCTATCCTCTTGTTGTTAATTGAACCAATTTTTGCATAGACATGTCTTGTGATATCCTTTGTTTGCTTTTACTATCTTATTCCTTTTTCTATCAATTTTACTATGTTTGTTTGTTTAGTGTTCATCTTGGGTACACTTAGTGTTTTTAAACCCACATTAGCTTCATGAACTAGTGTCCTATTACCAATACTTCAGTGAGACGTAATTTTAGACTTATGTCATCCCTCATTGTTGTTACATCCACTGTGGATCGTGAGTCTTCCAACTCATTCATGCATAGTGTTGTCAATACTCAATCCATTTTGGAATCTACCCTTGGCATTAATATACCAATGAAAACCTTACAAACACCCATTTTTATAGATGTTGAGACTATGGTTTCCAATGTTCTCGAAGAAAAACTAAAAAAATTGGACAAAGATTTAGGACTTTAAGACTATATGAGTATTGAATCTCTAGTTGGTCTTGCAGTTCCCATGATAGATAACATGAGGAAATTGATTAGTGACACTCATGGATTAGAGGTTTTGTGTGGCCTAGCCCATATAGTTGATGCTTAATATACCTACAATGGCTAGTTGCACTCAACCTTTGGGATATACTCAAAGTTAGAAGGAAACCAAGTCTCCCTCCCTATAACCATAGCCTCTATTCCTACATATACTATGTAATGTCCCCTTTTTTAGCCCTATGCTTTTTAATGACTGTTAGCCTATTTCCAAAGTCCTATTGGCTAGTCAGAGGTAGTATTAGGATTTCCTATTTTTTAGGAGGTATCTTTATGAGTTTTGGAGGGATGTCTACAGTAGTTTAGTAGTTCATTTTCTGGGTCTTTTTGGGTTTTCAGAGAGCTTCAGAGGGGTGTGACATGCATTTTCATCAAAGACTATTTTTGGACTTACTAATTTTAGTAAGTTATGACGATTGCCCAAGTTGTGCTCAAATGGAGTTTGGAGTCACTTACTATTTTTAGCAATATGATATTTTTAGTAAGTGTTATTTTTGGCAATGGGTTTTGGCAGCAGTTCAACACTCGGTTACTATTTTTGGCAGTGTGTCAATGCAATGTTTGGCATCTTGGAATTTTTAGAGTTGGCTTCTCCAAAATTCTTGGAGTTCAAAATAGGGAAGGTTAATGATTTAAGTTATGTTATATTTTAAGGTTGCTTTTGTCCCCCAAGCCTAGCAACATAACTTAAGTTGTTTTTAAAAGTGGACTTCATGTGTTTGAATGCCTAAATTGGAGATAAATGCATTTCTAAGGTTTAATTTATGCCTTTTTAAGTTGGATGCCCAAGTTGTTGGTGTGAATAAATGTCTTGTACCTAGCTAATTCACTCACTAGGGAGTTAGGGGACATATTCAAATGTTGAGTTTACTTAGGATATAAGATTCCTTCTACAAGTCTTAGTTGGCTTTTCTAGAACTTATCTTATCTAGCTTGTAATGCTTGATTCCTAGGTAGTTAGGTTGTTGCCTCATGTTATAAGATTAAGACACTTGTCATGATCTTGTCTAATCCTATCTCTCTACCTTTCCTTTATAAGTAAGGCATCTTATGTACATTTATATATTCAACCATTATTCATCAATATTTAACTTGCATTATTGAAGCAAGATTTCTTGCCATTTTCTCTCTTGTGGAAGATATTTTGGTCTAGCAACTATTCTTGGGGGTGTTGAGTCACCATTAAATCCTACAACGGATAAAATGATTTTTATTAAATATAATATTGCTCCAAATTTGGTGTCCCTTTTGGAGGGAAAAGCAAATTCAAACTTTTGGGTTTTGAGCTTATAGATAAGTCTCTCTCCCTCTCATTTGGACATCCATATTTTTATCATAATGAAGTGCTACTGAAATTCATTCAAATGCTTGCTTCATGGTTGAGTTTCTTCTTAGCTCTTCAATTTTGAGTTTGAAAGACAACTCCTAGTTGATCAGTGACTACTTCTTCACTCAAAGGTTGCAGATTGAGCTTCATTGGTGATGGCTTCATTTATGTTTTTAGTTTGGTGTGGATTTGATATTTTCTAGGGAATTTTTGGTGTGTTCCCTTGTTGTTTTGGACTTTTTGGAGTGCCCTTTCAGTCCACTATTGACCCACATTCATGCTCATACTGTTTTGGAGGCTGGGTAGAATTTTGTGGGTGTTGGCTTGATTTGTTCCTTTCTTTTAGGTGCCTCCTTGCTTAGAAACTTAGATTTTAGGAGAATAACCTAATTTTTGTTGTTGGTCACCCTCCTCAAGTTGTCTTATTTCCTTGGTTTTGATGCATTAGTAAATGTGCCTTTGATTTTCAAACCTTATGGTGGTGTCTTGCTTCATGAACTTGGACAACTAGCTTCTCTACTTCATTTTCCATTGATTTGAGGTCATTTGGAGTTGTGGTTGAGGAATTTTGAGCATTTGAAGGTTGTTGGTTGGAGTTTGTGCATGCTAGAATTTTATATTAGATTACTACCCCTTCATATCAGACCTAGTAACTTTAGTATTTTATCATATTATCATGATGCCTAATTATTGTAATGTCATTGAGATAGTTTCCTAACATTTGGGCTTCATTTCAGTTTGGTTCTCTCATATTGTATTGAATCTAACACCATATTGTAATGTTGATCTAGTAGTACTAATCAACTTTTTGTTTTAGTACTTTGTGTATACACTTAAAAATGGTCATATCACATTGTCTAGTAATTAATTAAATATTTTTAATATTTAATTAAATCTTCGAATTCTATCTGCATATAAATAAATTTAAATAATTTATTTATATTTCTTCATTCTTTCATTTCGATTAAATAAATAAAGTTTATTTAATCATCTTTTCGTATTCATTTCTTAATTAATTAAATAAATATTATTATTTATTTATATTAATTATCATATAATCTTAGTTTGAATATCTTATTCAAATAAAATATTATAATTCTTCTAAATATCATTTGTAATTAAATATTCCAAAATATTTGATTATTTCCTCTAATCCAATATTCATTCTTAAATCATTTCAAAATTCCTCTAATTCAATTCAAAAATCTATTCATAATTAAATATTTCCAAAAATATTTAATTAAATTCTTCTAAATATTTCAAAAATCTTCTAAAGTCACATCATGATTAAATATTACAAAATATTTAATTAATTCTTCTATAGTTTTCAAAAATCAAAAATCAAATATCAAAAGCAATAAATGAAATTAAATAAATTTAAATATTTATTTAATTTGGGATTTATCTTCAACTCTCGGGAAACAAACTGCCAAAACAGAAAATTAAATTTCTCTGTTTCTGTGCAGGCTTGTTCCCGTGGGTTGAAGACAGGATTCCATCCTTCTCTCCAACCTCTCAACCTCCCCCATTTTCTTCTCAACCTCTCAATCTCTCACCATTCAAACTTACCAGACAAATTCATAGTCGTAGATTCTTGCCAGCCGGGATGGAGCCTGCAAAAATCTATAAATACAGCTGCCGGGAGCTCCAAAATGATATAGAATTTGAAGCAAGTAAACTATAGGCAAATTGCAAGTAGCATTAGCATTCATAGAGCATTTTCATAGCAATAGCATAGAATCATAGCATAATAGCAGTAGAATCATGACATTTTCAATTCATAGCCCCTGTACATAATCTACAGCCCCTGTCCATATTCATCTGTATTTTCACTTTCATCAGCATCTAGAATAGTTTTCTTTTGCATACTCGTTCTGCAGCAGCCATTTGGAGAAGCTTACACAATCTGAGAGCTAAAAAGCTTCAAAAGAATCTTTGTGGATAGAGAAAAATGGGACGGCACTGAAGAATTTTGTTTGTTTTTAAATTTAATTTAAATTTCTTTAGTTTAAGGTTTCATTTAGTTGAAGACTCTAATCTGTAATTTGTAACTTTAGTTTAGTTTAACTGACTCCGACGCAGCCGCGGACAGTTATTAAAATAAAAAAAAATAAAAAAAAAACAAGTGGTGAAAACTTGGCAAACAAGCGCTACTTGTGATCGAAATGGGCTCCTCCATTTATTAGTTTATGTCTTATTTTCACTTTAGGCATCATTCATCCACGTCTATCATCTATATATATCTTTCATTATCCATACCATATAATGGGAATCTTTAGGTTTCATCATGGCTTGATGAAATTTGTACATATCTTTTATCTTTAGGTTCTGTTTACACTGGGGGCAAAACAAAGAAACATACAAGAGAGGGGCAACGAGCTTTCAAAATATCACAAGCAGACAAATAACAGCTTGACAAAACAAAACAAACATTGTCAAATCAAATCAATCACAAACATGTTTATGCCAATGAAAATAAAAAACAACATGATCTAAACAACTATCGAAGTGAGAATATCAATGATGATAACCAAATTGGATGATCTTAATCTGAATAAATGTTTGAAATGCCTTAAGCAGGATTTGAATGGTTGTTTGATTTTCTATCATATCTCTGGAGTAATTCGATGATGTATTGAACTAGAAAAGCAAGGAAGGAGTATGATTTTTCTTTGTCTTCTGTTTGTGAGGAAATCATTAGTACTATGCAAATTGGTCGCGAGACATGCTCTACTATGGATCATGGATGACATTTCAGAATTTGCATGGGAAAAGGGTTAACTCTTGTCTGTTTATGCAAGCAATACTCAGGTCATCTTGGTTCAATTATACCTAGATGCTTGTATTAACTTGCTATATTAAAAATCATGAAAGCAATACTCAGGTCATCACTGGTGCTAACATACCCTTTGATGCTTGTATTAACTTTCAACATTTCAAAGCTCTATGATGATACAAAAAGCATACATAGGCTCTCTAAATGGCGATATTGTATGAATGTCCTGCATGGTTAGTATAGATTGCATTCATGTTAGAATTTGCATTTTTGCATTTATAGATTTCTACAAAAGCTGGCAAAGACTCAAAGATTTATATCTTTTCAAATATGACTGAGTATATTTTGACATTCACAAAACATTGTTTTATACATTTTGCATATTTTTGCATTAGAAAATCATAAAAAGCATACATACATACATACATCATACATTCATTCATCAAATAAATTTTGTCTCATACCATCATGTATATAAATAATCATAAATCATGAAGCCATCATATAGTACACATCATATATATACATCATGTATCATGTAAAATCATCACTGCATTTCATATATTTCAAAAATGAATGTCAAAATGTACAAGGATGTCAAACTACAAATGATATAATATCATCAAAAATGTGATCATCTCACGGTGTATACAAAATGTCTCAACAGAATATCATAAAAGAGATCATATACAATGCACTAGGCCGAACTATCCTGTGATGGAGCTGGCCTAGGACCTGTACCACCTGCCCCTGATGGACCTGTATCACCTGCCCCTGATGGACCTGCTCCGCCTGACCCTGGTGGCCCTCTAGGAGGTAATGGCTGTGTCACACCCCTGCTGGTAGTACGAGAGCGACCATGAGTAGATCGTGACTGAGTGTAGCTCTCTCTCTGCTCAGCTGGGACTGCATCATGATATCTGGTGCGATAAAACTCTGCCTCTCGAGTAGCCCTCGTAACCTCTCTCATCATATCACCTAGCAAAGTGATACCTGCCACTCTCTGTAGGCTATCTGCTAAGGCAATGGCCTGCTCACCCCGCTGTCTAGCCGCATCTCTCTCGGTAGTGATCGAAGTCACCTGACCCTGCAACTGTGAAATCAAGGCCTGTGCCTGTGATAGCTGAGCCTGCAAGCTCTGTACTGTGCTCTGCAGAGAGGATATCTGACTCGCTACTGTCGGATCCACTGATGGAGATGGGTTAGTATGCCTCATCCGTGGTCCACCTCTGCCTGCACTACCTCCTCTGCCACCTCTCCTGCCACCTCTCCTGCCATCTCTCCTGCCACCTCTACCATCACCACCATCATCTCCATCTGAGTCATCATCTCCACTACCCTCCTCGTCCTCACTGTCCTCTGAATCATCATCACCTGACTCTGAGTCTCTCTGTCGACGTCTCTGTCCAATGACAGGAGCAACAGCCTCATCGGGATCAAACATACGTGGAGGAGGATGCTGTAGAACATACTGCACATACTCTGGTGTCACCCCTGCATCCAGAACATCCGCCTGGTAGTCCCACATCTGTGCACCTAAACTGAGAAACTCTGCAACAGCTGCATCATAAGAGATCCGTGGGCCCCACACTGCAAGCTCTGCCTGTCGCCGTGCATAAATAGCTGAACCAATAGGCATACCCTGAGTCCGACCAAACTGTCGCAATACACGTCTAGCAAGAAATCTCTCCAAGATCCATGTGGTCCGTCCAATCAAAAATCTGGAAGTGCATACAAAAGGCATCTCCCTCGCATCCTCTGGCCATGGCTCACAATCCAAATATGGTCTCCAGCATACTATGTCCAAACTATCTAACAGCCGCTGCCAATACACTAGTTTGCCCAGTCTAGGCTGAGCAATAATATGTGCATATCTCCATCTGTATGCTCGACCAGCTGGTCGCTCTCCTCGAGTCAATGGACGTAACACTGCAAAATGCTCCCATGCCCATATCTGTAATAATGAACATCCGACAGCAAAACTCCGGCCTCTACCATATACAATGTGATGTAGCTTGTCATATAAGTGGGCTAGCATACAGGTACCCCATGCATATCGTGTGCCCTGCATCACCATGCTCTCTAAGACACGACCCCATCCGATCGCGAACCCCTTCGACCTATGGTCGGGGCACAACACACCTCCAATGAATCCTGCACGTACAGCTGGTAGTGGTGGATAGGCATCTGTAATCTCACCCCATGGGATGAAGTACCCAGCAATCTGATCATCTCTGAATATCCGTCTCAAAGCAAGAGTACCTCCAGCCTCTCGTCTGTCAAAAACAACAATCTCTCCCATCACTGGGATCCGTAGGATGCGATATACGTCCTCAGGAGTCACTGTAATCTCGCCGGTCGGTAAATGAAAGGTGTTGGTGTCGCTATGCCATCGCTCTACAAGTGCTGTCAATAAAGCCCTATTGAGGCGAACCTCGGGCATATCAAGTAATGAAGTCAAACCACAAGCATCAATCACATCTCTATCAGACTGTAATAAATGTGGAATCAATGACCATGTGCTCGGGAAAGTCTCTCGTAACTGCAAGACACCTAGTCTCTCCTGTTCACATACATCATCAAAACAACATCAATATCAAATCATCTTAACGTATCAATCCAAAATGAATCAATCAAATTATTTGTTTTTCATTATCATTATGAAATACGAATAATATCAAAATCATGTTTGTTTTAACAATCTTAGAAGCAAACAAATCAATCAAACTATTTGTTTTTCATCATCATGGAACGCAAATAATCAACATCAAGTTTCTTTCTAACAACTTTAGGAGAAAACTTATCTATCCTATTTGTTTTTAACAACTTTAAAAGCAAATTTATCAGCTACTATTTGTTCTCCAACAATTTGGGAAACAAATTTATCATGTGGAACAAAAAGCGCTACAGAACTGATTGTGGGCGCTACAAAATTCCTTATCAGCGCTAAAGAAACTTTTGCGCTACAGAATCAATCAAGAGCGCTACAAAACTTATCATATGCGCTATGAAATATTTTGCGCTACAAGACATATCAAAAGCGCTGTAATAAGTTTCAAGTGCGCTAAGAAATCAATAGCGCTACAATACATATCATATGCGCTACGAAATAGTTCACGAGTGCTACGACATTGTATGCGCTATGGAAAATTTCAAATGCGCTACGATACGCCTTAAGGGCGCTACAGTATTAAACGCGCTATGAAAATTATTGATTGCGCTATGAAAAACCTTAAGAGCGCTAAAACTCAAAAATTTCTATAATAAACATTAAAAACGTGCACAAAAACAAAATTTTCGAAAGACAGGAATTTGCGAGACACATACCGGAGGTCCGTAGTGCGCCGGTCGCTGATGACGTCGGATACGCTCGAAACGGTGCAGGTGAACTGGAAGTGCCATGATTATCAACTTAGAGCTCAATATTTGCAAATTTTACTAGGTTAAAATTGAAAATGACATGGAAAATGACATTTTTAACCTATATAATGGTAAAATTGGAGAATTTTTATCATATTTTCACATACCAGGGGCAATTTCTTCATCAAATTTTCATTTCATATCTTATCAGGTCAATTTCTTCATATCATAAGTTTCGAACGCTGAATCGATATCTTTAAAATCATAAAAATTCAAAATTCAAAATAATAATAAAAAAATAAAAAATAAAAATAAAATAAAAATTCAAATGTCGGATTCATCGTTGTGAGGCATGCATCATCAGCATTTCAAATCAATATTTGAGGCAAAATTTCAAAAATTCTTTGAAGTAATGCGTAAAACACATCACTTCAAAGAGGGGCAAAATGTATACACTTAAAAATGGTCATATCACGTTGTCTGGTAATTAATTAAATATTTTAATATTTAGATTAAATCTTAAATTCTATCGCATATAAATAAATTTAAATAATTTATTTATATTTCTTCGTCTTTCAATTATCATCAAATCATCTATATTCATTTCTTAATTAATTAAATAAATGTTACAATTTATTTATATTAATTATCATATAATCTTAGTTTGAATATTTTATTCAAATAAAGATTAAAATATTATAATTCTTCTAAATATCATTTGTAATTAAATATTCCAAAATATTTGATTATTTCCTCTAATCCAATATTAGTTTTAAATGGGTTTCAAAATTCCTGCAATTCAATTCAAAAATCTATTCATAATTAAATGTTCCCGAAATATTTAGTAGAATTCTTCTAAATATTTCAAAATCTTCTAGGTCACGTCATGATTAAATATTGCAAAATGTTTAATTGAATTCTTCCTATATAGTTTTCAAAATCAAAATCCAAATGTCAAAAGCAATGATGAAATTAAATAGAATTTAAATATTTATTTAATTTGGGATTATCTTCAACTCAGGAAACAAGCATGACAGAAGAATTAAATTTCATACTTTGTTTTGCGTCTTGAGGCTTGTTCCCAGTGGAGTTGAGCAGTCCATCCTTCTCTCCAACCTCAGCCTCCCCATTTTCTTCTCAGCCTCTCAATCTCTCACCATTCAAGCTTACCGGACAAATTCTAAGCGGAAGCAGATTCTTGCCGGTAGGGATGGAGCACGCAAAAATCTAAATCTGTGTCGGGGAGCTCAAAATGATATAGAATTTGAAGCAAGTAAACTATAGGCAAATTGCAAGTAGCATTAGCATTCATAGAGCATTTTCATAGCAATAGCATAGAATCATAGCATAATAGCAGTAGAATCATGACATTTTCAATTCACAGCCCCTGTACATAATCTACAGCCCCTGTCCATATTCATCTGCATTTTCACTTTCATCAGCATCTAGAATAGTTTTCTTTTGCATACTCGTTCTGCAGCAGCCATTTGGAGAAGCTTACACAATCTGAGAGCTAAAAAGCTTCGAAAGAATCTCTGTGGATAGAGAAAAATGGGACGGCACTGAAGAATTTTGTTTGTTTTTAAATTTAATTTAAATTTCTTTAGTTTAAGGTTTCATTTAGTGTTTTTTGTTTTTTATTTACATTACAATTAAGCATATACACACTTTGTATTTCACTCTTTCTGAAGAAGTGGCTGATTTTTTGTTTACTTTTTGTTTCCCATTGAAAAGTGGAAGTGGTTGGCTATGCAACCAAGTTCTTTTCTTTCATTTCCTTTCCAGTAGCTCACTGAAAAGTGGAAGAGGCTAGCTTGCTGCCTAGTATTTACATTTTCTTTATTGGTTAGCTTATCACAAATAGTTCTTGTACTTCCAACATTTTCAATATTTTAATTAGATCCCCTTACACCGTATAATCTCACCTTTCCCACTCCAGGATTTGGGTGATCAGAAAGTGAACATTTGCTTTTAGTTTGCTAATTATTACATTGGGTAAATGCTAACAGGTGAAGTTTATGTGAAAATTTTGGGAAAAATCTAAGGGGGATATTTTAGTGGTATCAGAGCGAAAGTTCCTTCCAGCCCATTGGGAGAACAATAAAATTCAAACTTATTAATGGATTTTAATAGAGTTGTTGATCTGGTGGATATTTTCACTAAAAATTAAAAAATATCTAATACTCCAAATTTTAGCACCATTAGAAAGAGCTCGATGTCTTGATTCCAGCACAACTTGAATGGAGTCAAACAGAGCTACAGAGCCCCAAGTTATTGCCAGTCAAAGTTTAGTCAACAACTGGTCAACTCAGGGCCCAAGACAAGAAAAAAAGGGTCAAAATTTGATGTCACCAAAAGTGGTCAAAATTGATGTCAACACGAAGAGCTTGGCAAGAGCTTTCTGATGGTGTTCGTTTTGTGCAAATTGGAGCTCGTATGTGCAAGATATGGAAGGTCAAAGCTCGTGGTTAACTAGGTTGACTTGAAGGTACAATGATGACATCAACATGACGCCATCATGCTGACATGGATGAATCATGAGGTGACACATGGTGGCTTCTCGAAGTTACACGTGGCGGAAATTTGTTGGACATGGCTTTATTTAAAAATATATATATAAAAAATAAATAAATTAATAATAGCCATGCCCTCCATTTTAATAATTAAATCACTTCCTTAAGAAAAAAACATGGCCCTCCCTATAAAAGGGGATCTCCATTATTTAAAAAAAAATCATGCTATTTTTTAGGCTACATTTTTTCAGGAAAAACAAATTGATCCCTATTTTTAAGGGATGTAAATAGCCCGTAACCAAACTCATCCCCTATTTTAAATGAGAATTTCAAACCAACATTATATATTATATGGCTTTAAAATACAAGTGGCATTGGATGGTTTTGTGGAAATTTGGAAACGAAATACTCCTTAATTTAATAAATTCCCTCCAAGTTGCAAAACAATAATCCTTTTAAAAGGATTAGTTGTAACTTATGGAAACAGGAAAAGCCGAATGTAATATGTGACAGGGCATAGAAACCATTTAATTGTTTTTTTTAGGGGATTTTTTTTATAAGGGGGATTTTTCAAAATATTTACTAAGGGGGATTAAGTTGAAATTCCCAAATCAATTGGTTTTTCATCAATTTGGGAATATTTTATGTATAAAAGGGGGAAATGTAAGCTCTTAGGAGTTAAGCGGTGAAGTACTGAAATAGGTGATACGAAAGGGGAATCTTGATCTTGGAGCCATTTTTGTACGTCAGATTAGTGTTATGTTGTCGAAGTGCTAGAAGAAATGCTCTTGGTGCAATTGTAATTTTGTTTTTGGAGATTAATCAGATTGGTCTCACTCTATTGGAGCGAACCCGAAGACGTAGTCATGTTTGTGGCGAACTCCGTTGTTAGATCGTTTGCACTCTCTCTCTTCTTCCTTCTCAATTTCATTCTTTTCACCTTCAATTTTTAATGCATAATTTCAATAATGTATGCATGAATTTTTATTCACATGTTAATGTGTTAATTTTGTTTATGTAATTTGGATTTCATAATTTGTAAACATTAAGCATTTTGCAAGCACTTAGTCTAGATCCTAATCATATCAGTTGTAGAGTAGATCAAGAGGTAGTATGAACAAGAGGCTCCCCAATTATTTGAAGAGTATCAAGGCATGTCAGATGGGTTTAAAAATATGGTTTCTTTTGAATATTTCTTTAGTTGTGTTTTAATAATGAAACCTGGTAAAATGGGCTTGGTGAAGTACATCAGAAGAACAATGAAAGAGATGCCAAAACTTGCCATTGGTGAAGGGTCAGAGAAATGAGTGCTTGTTTGTGATTTTCAGCCCACAAGTAAGCATGAGGATGACAAAATTAGTCAACAAGCATTGATGATGGGACTCTAAGTCTTAGAGGAAATGATGGCACAAGCAAGGAGTACATGACACTTCAATATCACCATGATATTGAAGAATAGACACCTATTAAAATTGTGAATTAAGAACACTTGAACTTTGAGGAAGATACTGCCATGGGATTTGACAAATCATCCATAATGGACCAACTTCAAGGAGATGAGTTCGTTGGTTATTCCTCTATGTGAACCTAGGTAGCATTGTTTCATCATCCTTACCTTGTCCTAGAAATAAATCAAATGGTGGCTTGGTTGACGTTGAATGGGATGTTGTTCACACATATGAACTATCCAAAAATTCTAGTATATGGTGAACAAAGTGGTTTGGTTAGGACTTTTTTGAATTTACCAAATATGGAGATGAATGAATATCATAGTGCTAGTA
>VDFB02114184.1:0-10376 GCA_007258455.2 Sequoia sempervirens
ATATGTTAAGAATATCATTGATAAGGTAGAATTATGAATGGTAGAGCACCCCTACTTTTATGGGCCCTAACTAAGCACTAATAGTTCTTAAGCCTTCTTCATGGTGAATTATTAAATTGATCATAA
This sequence comes from Sequoia sempervirens, assembly GCA_007258455.2. Taxonomy (NCBI): domain Eukaryota; kingdom Viridiplantae; phylum Streptophyta; class Pinopsida; order Cupressales; family Cupressaceae; genus Sequoia; species Sequoia sempervirens. The sequence continues at coordinate 127 of VDFB02114184.1, forward strand.
TATTTAATTTGGTCTAACAATCTAGTCAAGTATTAATCTTCTTTAATAATATGAGTGGTTATTTTATTTAATAGTGTATTTTAGTGAGTTGTGAAATGATTATTTGTCCCTTTACTGGTAGAGTTTCAGTGTTTTCCATATTTAAAAAATATCATGTTCAAGTACATCTCCTTTTCCATGCTCATTTATACTAATTTTTTCTTATAATCATGGGTTTTTGTAATCCTCGTTATCCTTAACATTCCTAGAGGTAACCATCCTAGAATGCTCTAACTCCTTATCTTTTGTAGATTTTCATTCCTCTTGGCGTGCTCTAATTTTTCTTCCCTTTCCTACTCCATTGTTTTATGGTAGCTATCCTACCTTTCCTAGAGTTGTTTCAATATCTCTCTTTCATGTTCATCTCCATAGCCATTTCAATCTCTTCTACAATCTATACTAGCTTCTTTTTTTCTCATTTTTATATGGGATTATTTGATATGGTATTCCATTAATCCTTTTATCATCCGTAATGGATCATTCTCATCATACATCTATTAGTCGCATCTCTTTATAGACCCCTTTAGAATCCCTTACTTTTCATGTGTCATTCCCTGGGTGTCTAACCCTCTCTTACAAAGCTAGAATCTTGAGTATTCTATCATGAATCATAAAATTAGGTTCCCTCTTAATTGTAATACTTTCTTATTGAATTTTTTACCATATTATAATTAATTTATTCATTTATTTGATCTTCCTTTACTACTTTATGAGTGTCTTGACAACAAAACCCAATGTTAGAAAGAATTGGGTGTAGATTGAGGATTAGAGCCTAAGTTTCTTGCTAGTTATATTTATGTCAAGGATAGATTATATAATGATGGTAAGACACACACTCTCATGTCATTATGTTCTACATAAGAACTAAAACACTATATTTAAAAAACCTAAAACTATAACGTTAAAAATATAGCCAACATAATTGAATATATAAATATAAAACAAAACAATAAATATTTTTATTTTACTTTGTCAATAATAAAATAAATAAATATATTATTAAATAAATTTTATTCAACCCAAAAATTATTATTTATATTTTAAATATAAAGAATTAAAATTTTAATATATATAAATATCTAAAATAAAACTATTAAAAATTTATATATTATTCAAAGTATAAACACAATTAAAAAATATTGAAATAATGAATGGTGACTTTTTCAAAAGTAAAATTAAAATTTATATATAAAATTATAAATAATTTCAATAAAAATAAAATAAATAATATAAATAAAAATAATAATTTTAAAGTAAAATAAAATAACTCTTAAATAAATTAATTAACTAATTACAATAACATATTTTACACATTAAATAAATAAAATCTCTAAAAATATCTAACTTTATGTATTTCTTCAAAAATTAAACCAATAAATTAAAAACAAATTATGAACTTGTAGGGGAGAAGAGCCAGTAGCCGCCAGGGCTAACTTCGCGCAACCGTAGAATACAAACCGTATGTTGAATCGGAAAAAAAATTTATGGGTTTTTTTCGCACATGAGTTAAGATCTTATAACTAAGGTTTTGGCTTCTGGGCAATTCGGTAGAGTGCGGTAGCATCCGATATGCGCGCGTATGTCAAAAAGACCCCTTTTAGAGGTGCCGCCCGGTTGTCATCACCTAACGTCCCAATACCCCCTAAATATAACCACTAATAAAAAATTAAAAAAACACCTAAATATGTCACTTTTAATATCTAATTAAAACTCTTTTATCATTCAAATCCGCTCAAAAGTGAATGGGTTTAATTCATGTTAGTACCTTCTACAATCAATTTCGCACCCATTACAAATCACTCCTACATATTAATCTCCTTACTAAAGCACCAGACACCAAACACATTACACCCCAATTAATCTTTATTTGGGGTCCGATTGACACATATGACTAATGTTTTTTTGTGGGTATCCCATCATAACCATTTGCTTTGCCGCGCGCTGTTTGGAAGGTTCCCGACGATGGAGAAGGCTGCGGATGGCGACGGCTCCCCACAGCTCCTCCACGTGCACATGGCTCCAGGTAACATCTAACATCGTTTACCTTTAGAATATGCAAAAAATGGTACTGGTTAATCATTTTCTTCTGCATCTTTCATGACACGTGAAGGGTTTGTTCGACATTTGATAAATTATTACTGCTTGTCTATGAAGTAAATCATGCATCTTACATGCATCTCGCCATGTGCTATTTTATTTTGCTAATGTCATGGTACTGGCATTATACACATGTTTTTTTTGGGGTAAAATGATTTCCTGTCCTCATGTTACCACGCCCTCACAACGTGGTAAATTCGACTGTATCATGATTTTGTCTGCAGAAATGATAACGAATTTCGTGGGTTTGTGAAAACCCTTGCTTTGTTTTTCCAAATACGGGTTTTATTGTGCTTAAATTATTAAATACGACCTGGTAAAGTCGATTGTCTCATGATTTTGTCTCCATAAATGATCAGGAATTTTGTGGGTTTGAACACATGTCTATAAAAAACCCATGTCACTTTGGGCATAAATTGACAAACCCATTAAAAATAAATATGTTTTTGTCAAAACCCTTGCATGGTTTTTTCCAAATTCGTGTGCTTAATGAATTAATCTCATGAAACCCTTGTTTGGAATATTCTGCATCTATCTCAAAAATGAATTCGTGAAAACCCTTGCTTGGCTTTTTCCAAATTCGTTTTCTTAAGGAATTGATCTCATGAAACCCTTGCCTAGAATATTCTGCATCTATCTGAAAATGCACTTCTGTATTCCTGCGAGTGACAAATTATTGCTATGAAACCCTTGGTTAATTTCTTTTGCACCTTTCTGAAAAACCCAATACATACATACATACATATATGTATGGTATGTATGTGCACATACATACATACATATATGCATGTATGTATGTTACTGCTCTATCCCAATACATAATGCATGTATGTATGTGCCTATACATACATATATGCATGTATGTATGTGTACATACATGCCATGTATATGTATGGATCTGTATGTATGCACCTATCTGGAACATACATATACATACATACCATACATATATGTATGGTGTATGTAATGTGTATCTGGAGACCATGTATATGCGTGCAATATTAATACATACAGCACATGTATGTATGTATGTATCTGCATCTGGAGACATACATATGTACATACATGTATGTATGTACACATCTGATTATCTACAGGACATACATATGTACATACATATATACATACATGTATGCATGTATGTATGTATCTTTAATACATCTGGAACCTTGTATTGCATGCATGTATGTATGTACACATACACTACATGCATATATACATACATGCACGTATATACACATCACAGGACATACAGCCAACATACACATACAAACATACATATGTACATACGTGTATGTATGTTACCTGTCACAACCTGTACATATATAGTGTACATACATACATACATACCATACTTTCCATTGCACATGCAGCAGGCCTCAGGTAACATCTAACATCTTTCTCCTTTGAATATGCAAACAATGGTACTGGTTAATCATTTTCTTCTGCATCTTTCATATTACAAAAATAAATGTATGTATGTATGTATGTATGTGCACATACATACATACATGTATATATGTATGTATGTATCAAAAGCAACGACAAGCATCCTCTGCACATTCCTCTAATATCCCAAGTATCAGGTAGGTACTTATAGTTATTTTCATTTATGCAGTGTCTTCTTACTTTATACATTCTAGCATTTGTTTATATTTTTGTACTTTCCATTGCACATAGAGCAGGCTACCATACATATATTTGTCATTTTACATTCTGTGTCTCTTTTTCATTCAACAAATCGATGTATATGTGTGTATCCTTTGCCTATCCTTTCAAAATGCAAACAATGGTACTGGTTATTCATTTTCTTCTGCATTTTCACGACCCATTAAGGGTTTATTCGATGATGTCAAAATTATTACTGCTTGTTTATGGAATAAATCATTCCTCTTACACTCCTTTTCGCCATGTGTTGTATATATGTATGCATGTATCTATGTGTGTATGCACATACATACATACATACATTATACATATAATAACATATATCTCTTTTAATATTATGCATTCTTTATACATCATGTATATTGTGTATGTGTATGTGCATACATACATCTGGAACTTATCCCAATGTATGTATGTATGTACAACATATACATACATGCATGCTTATGTGTGTATGTAATAATGCATACATACATACATGTATGTGTGTGTATGTATGTGCCTTGTCCCCATACATACATGTATGTATGTATGTATGCCTATATATACATACCTGTATGTGTGTATGTATGTATGTATATATATACATATATATATGCATGTATGTATGCATGTATGTATGTGTATGTATGTATATGTATGTATGTATGTATGTATGCACATACATACATATATGGAGAAATACATATATAATAGCATGTATGTATGTATCTTATGTGCAGCCTCACAAAGACAACGTCTTGATGAAAGCGAATGAATAGGATGGGATACCCACAAAAAAACATTAGTCATATGCATCAATCGGACCCCAAATGAAGATTAATTGGGGTGTAATGTGTTTGGTGTCCGGTGCTTTAGTAAGGAGATTAATATGTAGGAGTGATTTGTAATGGGTGTGAAATTGATTGTAGAAGGTGCTAACGTGAATTAGACCCATTCACTTTTGAGCGGATTTGAATGATAAAAGAGTTTTAATTAGATGTTAAAAGTGACACATTTAGGTGTTTTTTCTGCTTTGCAATGTATATTACTGATATATGATTGTATGACTCTATGCATGCATGCAAAGCTACAAAAAATCACAGATATATAAGGCTTCCCAAATGAACATCCAATCCAAATATAGTGCAGAATTCAGTCATATCATCTCTAAAAACCTACGTAACTGGCAGCTACAAATTCAAATGCTATAACAAATTCATATTTGAAACACAACAATCAAATTGAATGCATTCAATTGTCAGATTCAAATTTCTAAATAAGAAGGATAGCAGCCAGTGGCATTCACAATTTTTGTCCTCTACTACTATATTCGCAATTGAACTTGATTAATTATGTGTTGTTGTACATGCATTATTTCAAAGGTCATATGATGTTTGTATGTTACTAGCCTCGGTTGTGACTACCCGTGGTTGTAAATCTTTTCTTGCAGGCATGGGAGAACAAGGAGAGGTGGTGTAACGATGTTCATGGTGGGCAGTTTGGTAATTGTGTTTATCAACACACCAAATAATTAAGGATTTTTTGTTCAAATTGTTCTAAGTTTCAATTATTGTTCTATGTTTTTTACTAACTAGTATATCTTTTTATTTATTTCAATAACTATTGTCCATGTTTGTTTGTTGTATTATATTTGTTTGTTGTGGCAGGCATGTCAAATGGCTAGGAGGTTGTGAAGACCATGTCAATTTGTAAGATTACATATCAGGTAAAGTCTTTCAAGACTTTACTTTGGCTGTGACCCGATAGACATTGTGTTCATTTATAATGTTCATTTTATTATTCATTGTAAACTTACATTTACAATTTACAATTAAATTAATTTCCAAGTGTATGTGTTCAAAAATTTATAATTTCAAATAGATTAATTTATGGATATGTTGCATATAGATGTATAGTTATATGTATGCATATACTTAGTTGTGTATACATATATATGTATGTATGTATGTATGTATGTATGTATGTATGTATATACGTACATACATACATATATATATATATGTATGCATGTATACACAACTAGGGAGGTTGTAAAGAGCAAGTCAATTTGCATGATGACATTTCAAGTCAAGTCTTTCAAGAGCTTACCTTGGCTGTGACCTGCTAGACATTGTGTTCATTTATGATGTTCTTTTTTCTGATGATGTTCATTCATGAACCTGAACAATGGGATTTGATTTATGGTGGGATTTACTTATTCATTGTAAACTTACATATAGATGTATAGTTATATTATATATATATCTATGCAACAAACAAACACATATGTGAAGTTAGAATTTTCAAAATAAATAGATGTGAGAAAATACATAGAAACTTATTGAATTATTAAGTTTGAATTTTCAAAAAGTCTGATGTTAGGAAAAATACAAAGTTTGAATTATAATGTTTTCAACCTTTACCAAATGCATTATTTACAAAACATAGATCTTGAATAGACTAGTGAGTCATATTTTTAAATCACATCAATGATAGATGAATACAACAAACACAAAACTGATTTTGAATCACAAAAGCATAGATCATTAACTTGGAAAGAAGACAAGGAGTCTTCATATATACAAAAAACACATTGGAACACATCGAATTAGATAAGTTGAGAACACACTACCATTTAGTTCTACAAAATTAGACACTAGTATCGAAATTCTATCCAGTACAACAAACTAGTATCCTTTGACTGTCCAATACAATAGACTAGCATTCAGTTTTACAAAAAACACTCTAGCACACTTCGAGGTCAAAAAATTGACAACAAAAAATCGTAATCAGACATCCACAGATCTGATTATGAAGTGGTGTGTCCTTGGGGGTCAACTGACTCCGCGTCAACTGGAGAAGATGTTGAGGACTATGGATTGTTCTGTATGGCACTTGCTATATAAGCAAGCAATGCATGATTTGCCTCTGGAGTTAGCTATAACTGTGGAGAGCAGCCTTCAGAAGACCCATTTTGTAGGCTGCTAAGAGTTGCAAAGGCTGGAGACAAAATGTTAATCATGTCCCTTAAAATTGGATGTTGACTTGGAAGAGGAGTTGTAGGAGTACTCTTACTTCTGTTTCTTTCTGTTCTTTCTGCCTGCTTTTGGTTTTCCTTCAACTGTCTAGCAATCTTTACTTGCTCCCTTTGAAGCTCCTTTTCATGTCGCCGCCTCAGTTTCTCCTATGCAATTTTTTGCTTTTTTGCAGCACGCTCCAATCTATTTGCCTCCCTCTGTGCGAGGATTGCTTCTCTTTCTGCCTTCCTTTCAGCCATTTGCTCCCTTTTCCTTTGCTGCAATTCTTGGTTTCTTTGCTTCTGTGCCTCTTGTTCATTCAACAAATTGAAGAAATCATCCGATGTCAAAATTTGAGACTGCCTACTAAGGCGTAGGACCCCATTGCGACCTCTGTTAGATGATTGGCGCACTCGTTGCATTGGGAGTTGCAAAAAAGTGCTTCTGCTGCCTACTGGTTGCTGATCATTGACTTGTGTGCATGGCACATAGTCAGCCTCTTCATCATTTGAGTCATTACCATCGACTCCATCCTCTTCATCATTTTCAGCCTCCCAATTTCTCCCAGTTGTGAAGTAATGGATGACATCTTCAGGATCAACATTCGGTGGTGATGGCATGGACAACCCTTCATCCACTTGAGTGAAATTGAGATGCACCCCTAGGTTCAAAGCTGCATCTTCAAATTCAGATGGCAGATTCAGACTCTCTTCATTTTCAGCTGCCTGATTAGATGATCGAACTGCTGGTTCTTGTTGAATTTCTGTTGCCTCAATGTTTTCTGGATTTGGGGGAATGTTTGCAGAAAAGGTATCCACAAACTGTCCAATCTGTTCCTCATTCCAACCTGCTATCCTCAAACAAGTCTCAGCTGCCATGAACTGTGCCTCTTCATCAGCTGTATCACCCTCAGTTTCTGCTCCCAATGTCGTTCCTTCCTCTTCAACCACAAAAGCTTGGCTTGGCCCCATATCCAAGTCAAGTGCATGTCGATCTAATGGCCAAATTCCTATTTTTCTAAAACCACTTGCAATGTTATTAGGAGTCAAAGCTTGTGCAAAAGCTTTGCTGGCAAGTGTTGCCAACTCTTCCCTTCCAATGTCAAGTTGAGGATTTGCAGAGAGCCATATAGTCCTTTGCTGTTTGAAGTAGTTCTTAAATGGTGAGAACACACTAACATCAAGGGGCTGCAATTTGTGACTGCAATGTGCTGGAAGTGTGAGCAAATCTATTCCCATAGCCTTTGCTACTTCAACCGTTTTGAATGCCACATGGCTGCCATGACCGTCAAAGATTAGAAGCTTTCTGTTGGTTGGTGACACACCTCCTGGGACATTTTTTGCGAAGTGTTTTAACCATGCCACAAATAATTCTTTGGTCATCCAAGCATGCTCTTGGATTGCCATGCATGCCCTTGGCTCACAGTTAACAATATAGTTTTTAATGTTCCTTTTGGACTTGAACAAATAGTAACCAGGTATAGCTTGACCTGCTGCACTAACACAAGCTAGAATAGTGATCCATTCTCTGCTTTTAGCAATTAATTGTGGAACACATTTCGTCCCTGTTTTTGCAATAACTCTCATTGCACAATTTCTGCCAGCTTGCACACCTGTTTCATCACAGTTCCATATGTTGTTGGGCCCATAATTAAGTTTGTTGTACAACTCCTCCAAGTTATCATAGAATGAAGAAACTATTTCGGGCCGCAGCATTATAGCTCGATCTGTGTCCACTCCTTCGGGTGTTCGAATTGTCAGATCAGGATGCCTTTGACGAAATCCAACCCACCATGACCTCCCTGGTATCCCATTTGTGAATGGGTTAGGCCTCACTCCAACCAGGTGGGCCACCGTTGACTTAAGCTGTGACACTTGAAGGCCATGGCCAATATTAGCCATATCTTTACACCATTGCACAATTTCAGCTTCTTCTTCGTCAGTCAGGATTGTTGGTGGCCCCCTCTTTTTTGTGGATGTCACACCATTGAGCCATGACCGCAAACTGCTAGGCGAGATTCCCCATTTGATCGCTGAACCTCTGATTGTCATGTGATGGTCTTCAACATCTGCAATGGCTTTTTCCATGTCATCCATAGACCAACTTTTGATGCTATGATCTGGGGTTGTCACTTGGTCAGCAGATGGCGGTTCCATTTCTACGTCAGTATTATGAACAGCAGGTTGAAAACCATCATTTTCATTGGTCTGTTCTGCATTTTCAGAAATAACTTCCTCGTCCATGTTCACTGCTGGCTCTTCGTCAACATCTGGAACATTGAATGTCACTACACGAGGTACTCTATTCAAGCGCCTCAGACCCGATCTTTTCCTCTTGTGCCTTGGTGCCATGATTGTCAATGATCTTGTACATTGTAAGTGATCAAGTGTCAGAAAAATAGTGTATAAACATTGCAAAACACAGATATAAATACAAAACACAGGTATAAACTTTGCAAAATATAAAATAGATCTATTTTATCATTCAAATCCGCTCGAAAGTGAATGGGTCTAATTCACGTTAGCACCTTCTACAATCAATTTCACACCCATTACAAATCACTCCTACATATTAATCTCCTTACTAAAGCACCAGACACCAAACACATTACACCCCAATTAGGGTCCGATTAAAGCATATGACTAATATTTTTTTTGTTGGGTATCCCATTCTTTTGCATCATTTAATTTGGGTTTACATATATATGTAGATATAGATGTATTTATATGTATTTGTATAAATATATGTATACATGTATCTGTGGATACATATAATTACATAGTTAAATGTATGCATATATCTGTACATATACATATATATATATCTATATATACATAGATATATGTATGTATATATATCAATGTTCAAAGCACATTGTATAGACTTGGGTTTTGAAAAAAGAGCAGAAGAAATTAACCAAGGGTTTCATAATAATAATTCCTCACTGGTAGGAATACAGAAGTGCATTTTGAGATAGATGCAGAATATTCCAAGCAAGGGTTTTATGAGATTAATTCATTAAGCACACGAATTTGGAAAAAACCATGAAAGGGTTTTGACAAAAACATATTTATTTTTAATGGGTTTGTCGATTTATGCCCAAAGTGACCTGGGTTTTTTATAGACATGTGTTCAAACCCACGAAATTCCTGATCATTTCTGGAGACAAAATCATGAGACAATCGACTTTACTAGGTCGTATTTAATAATTTAAGCACAAAAGAAAACCAAATTCACTTATTTTAGGGTATGTATGTATGTATGTATGCATATACATACATACATATGTACATATGTACATATGTATGTATGAAGCTGCATACATACATACATACATACATAAATGCAATGTGGGAAAAGGAGTGTAAGAGGAATGATTTATTTCATAAAAAAGCAGTAATAATTTTTCAATCATCAAATAAATCCTTCATGGGTCGTGAAAGATGC